>JAPFFP010045532.1:0-11566 GCA_026153255.1 Solanum medicagineum | reverse complement strand
TATCCAGCTGCGATACTAAGCTCCAGGTTGCTTCGGGGCTTTGTTTGTGTCTAAAGCTTATATGTTTATATTGTACAAATAGTCGAGGCGGGGGCCTGTCCCGACCCTTATCAGATGTTGTTCTTTATCTAGAGGCTTTGTATACTATGTATATCAAGTGTGTTCATGTTTAGTATGTAAAACACTGTGGCCCCAACGGCCTAGTCATACGCATTTTTCTTTTGGCTTATTATCACAGTTTATTTCCTTAAAGGCATGTCAAATATAGGTTGGTTTTCCCGGGCCTTATCGGTAACGGGTGTCAGTCTGCCCTAACGGGACTTGGGCGTGACATATATAGCAAAGGAATAAGATCGAGATAGACCTCTTCAGGGCGGCCTCGTGAATATACTTGGCTTTGGGGGGGCCTAATCAATATCATAACCAGCTAAGATGTTACCAACCAGTACTGCACGCTCTAGCATCAATATATTATTAGAAAAAGTAGGCCAGATGCGTGATCAAACAACCACCCACCAAAACTTGGCGTGGAAACTAACCGAACCCTTTACAATAGGTTCCAAGTGTTTGGTGACCCAAGAAAGTTCCGGACGTTGCTCAGTAATATAACCAGCCGCCCAAGATCAAGCTGGCTTTATGCTCTATATATCTCATCACCAGCGGGCCCTTCATCTACCCCACCTTATAGTCAAACTCTGCGGTGGATTTGGGGGCAGGGAACTCTAGTCCAAAAAGCATCCAGTGTATAGTGATCTCTGATATATCAACCTGTCGGACCATCACTCTCGTCTTGGTTAGTCTGGGCTGAGCGAGGGGATTCTTTCCCTTAGGAAGAGTGTTGTGAATGGTAGCTGCATATGAAGCATAAATCTCCCTCACCACGATTAGGGAGCATCATCCAAGAGATCTGGTCAACCACTAAAGCCCGTATCTGATCATCGTGTCTTGGAGACTGAAGACATAATCGAGTCTGTCTGAAATGACTCTGGGATCCTTATAAATGGAGCGGGATGGCTTGTCCGTATCTGTAGCACGTCCTTAGCATAGATATTCTATATGCCCACGACACACCACCGACTAGTAAGAGCATTAGATGGTTATGAATGAGGCAATGCAGAGGACTCTATCTCTGATTCATCCTCAGAGCTTGCTTCACAGCTGGACTCCTCTCTTGATAGAGTCATCTGGGGTGAACCGCTCCTGTCGTAGCCTCCCTCATTAGACTGGGTGTGCAAATGACATGAGCCTGAATGTTCACAACCTTGCAGCAGCTCTGGTCTATGGTCTAGCCGCCTCTAGGTCTGGGTTGACCCCGAGGTCCCCTAGTGAGGCACTCAGTGTAGTGGCCTACACATCATTCGAGGACTCATCTCAGAGCCTCCTCTGTAGGGCCCTGATCTCATCACATTTGCCTTTTGGGGCCATATTACCTGAAACATGAACATATATGCACCTTGATTAGCCCCATAAATAAAAAATTGAAATGCAAAAATAATTCCGATTAAGCTACAGAAGGGTCTACAAAAGCATCTTTACGGGCTGTAGTTGGTACTGCAAACAGTGAAGAGCTTTTGTAAAATAATGGTCCAAACAATTTTTTTCACTGAAAAATACGAGAATAGGTATGACTCGTAAATGGTTTACGAGTCGTAGACTGAGTCATAGAGAATTCCAATGTGTGTATTTATTCTAGGCAAGGATCCACGAGACCTATCTATGAGCCGTAAAGTGCTCAATGACACATAGAAGATCTCGTCTGATGGACACTCAGAAACTTCATGTTTTTGGAATCTTGTGTGAGGGGAAATTATTACTCATGGAATGATCCACGGGCCGTAAAAGCCACTCGTAGACAAGAAAACTCAGCTACCTGAGTTTTCAAGAGTTTCTAAGCCCATTATAACGGACCTCATATTTTTTCAAGAATTATTCTACCAGCATCGAAGAAACATACACACACGCACATGATTTTCTCACCACTACCAAGACCCCAACATGTTATTCATAGTACCCCCACCAAAAGTGATAAAGCATGTTTCCCTAACTATTTTGACTCCATATGAACAATTTCTCAACAAGAGTATGCACATATGTCATCACCCACCAATTTACGCACAATATCAATTCATTACACATGGTGGGTGATTCAATAGGTGCCAATTATACTATTCAAATCATATAAACGAGGCAATGATTCCCAATTTCGGCCTTAAACAATTATTTTAAACATGGGCTATCCAAATTCAATTATCACCTGTTAAATTTAAACATCGATTTCGTGTCTAAACTACCATTCCCAACATGATGTCCAATGCAATTATAGGCCAATTAAAGGTTTTGAATCAACTAAAAACTTACCAAGTTGTGTGATTAAGTTGTAGAAGATGAAGGAAGTGAATAGGCACTAAACCCTAGGTTACCGAAAAATCACCAGAAAACGAGGGTACGATCTCTGTTGATTGTTCAAATCACGTGGGGTGGGGATAATGGGTAGTTTTGTAAATTAGCTTAGAAATGAGGTCAAAATAATTTGACCCCATTATTTGTACCTTGACCGGGTCAACTAAAATCTAATGGGCCTAGACTCTACAAAACCCCTATTATGGGCTGTAGAGTAGTTTACGACTGATGAAATGTGGTTTCGTAGAACATCCAAACCTTAGATTTCAGGATTGGGTTTCATGGACCAGTCTACAAGTCGTAGAGTGATTTATGACTCATAGAGTTGGTCGTAAAAACCTCAACACTTAGAAAAAAAATTCCAAAAACTTACCTAAGGTCAATTTATCTAGTATCATAAAGTTGGCTCGTGGACTGGAGTGCACAACGTTTTGCACACAAGAAATCTCTAAGAGATGGTGTATGGTTCGTAAAGTGAAACAAGTCCTAGATGTACTTCTTGATGCTCTTCTCAGCTAAAATTGGCTAACTTAGCCCTGTACCTGCATATTCTTCACAGAACACTCTGTTACCCTATATGCAACAAGCTCAATGTCCACAATTACAATCAAAATACAAGAAAATAAACTACCTATGAGTCCAAAAACCTAAAAATATGCCTTCAACTGCACTATTACATTAAAAACCTTAGGCTGCCTCCCAAGTAGCACTTTATTTATTATCACGGCACGACTTGGAAAAATTGGTTACTTAAACAACACCAATTGCCCAGACTTCATTCTTCAAGTCATCTGGACAGTTCATGGACTGACAGATATTGAAAATGACCTCTTCATCATTCAATCTGAACCTGAGTTGACCGGCTTCCATATCCACTAGTGCTCACCCAGTGGCTAGGAATGGTCTTCCCAAGATGATTGGGACGCCAAAGTCAACTTCGCAATCTAGGATCACAAAGTCTACAGATAATATTAACTTTTTGACTTTGACCAACACATCATACGGTATTCCCACATACTTCTTCACCATGAGATCCGCCATCAGTAATCACATGTTCATCGGAGTAAGACTCTCAGTCCTAGCTTCTTGAAGACCGCAAGGGGCATCAAATTAATGCTGGCACCTAGATCACATAGTGCCCTTTCAAAGTCCACATCTCCAATGGTGTAGGGTACGGTGAAAGCACTGGGATTTTCTCCCTTCTGAGCTAAGGACCTCGTAGCAATAGCACTGCAATGCCGAAGTTCTTAGGAGAGCTCCTGACTCACATGCACTTTTTAGTAATCAAGTCCTTCATGTACTTAGCATACCCTGGCATCTTTTCCAATGCCTCAATGAGAGGAATGTTGATGGAGAGTTGTTTAAGCATAGAGAGAAAGTTCTTGAACTTGCCTTCCTCCTCGCTCTTCTTGATTCTTTAAGGGAAGGGAGGAGGAGGCCTAGGAATGGGCTTCAACTTCTGTGGCACATCAGCAGATTCACTTACCCCATCCTTCCCATGATCATCTCCTACATCTGCATCCTTCACTGCAACTGTCTCCTCTTGAATATCATCCTCATCAACTAGCATAGGAGGATCAGTGATGCTCTTGCCACCCCGAGTAGTAACTTCCATACACTACCCTATATTTTTAATATTTTGAACGGTATTGCTAGGTAGTGTACCTTTCTGACCCTGATTTAGTTGCATCGACACTTGTCCAATAGTTATTCAAGTTGCTTGATAGCCATAGAATGAGACTCAATTTTTTGATTGATGCTAGAAATCTCAGATTTCATTACCTTCAGAGTCTCATCCTGTGTCGCAGCTTTCTTCAATAGTTGGTCAAACATCTCCTCAATTCTGCAACTACTTGAACCTGTGTTGCGATTATGTGGTGGCATATAGGGGCCATTTCTAAAGCCATCTCTGTGACCCCAATCTACATCTCTCTCTGTACCACTATTCCTATCATAATATTCTCTACAGCTGTCCCTGAAAGCTCCACCTCTGTTGAAGTTTCGACCTTGGTTTCCTTGACCTTGGTGCCAATACTTCTGATTGGACCCTTAGGTGTTGGTCCGGAAACCCCCCGTCTGATCAACAATTAAATATACATCCTCATCATAACAAGGTTTATCATACATCATCTCAAATATCTCATAAATCATGGGGATATTCACAAAGAGATCCAAATATACCAAATTCTTATCCAGGCCAATCCTTTTATGGAGATCAAGTTCAAATCATACTAGTTCGAGAAATATACCACTACTAGTCCTCAAATCACAGAAAAATCTTATGAGAGAACAATCAAGGGATAAGCATACCACTAATAGTCCTCAAATCACAGAGAAATCCTTTTATGGATATCAAGTCCATATCATCCTTGTTTGAGAAATATACCACTAACGGTCCTCGCATCACGGAGAAATTTGATAGGAGAAGAATCCAAGGATAAATAGATTTGTACCCACATCAATTAGGAATAAAATGTTGTTTGCTTATAATTTATTGTGATTGGAATTTATTTTTCTATACTTTAAATTTTTTTAATAAACTTTTTTTGTAAACGATACCTTCCATAATTTTGATTTTTGTGATTGTTAAGAAGAGTATCGTTCAAACCTAAAAATCAAAGTGCGTATGTTACTACTTGTCAACTCTAAATGACTGAAATTTGTATTATTCAAAATTATAAATTAAGAAAAACAGTTCATCATACATGGGTGCACATGGAGGTTGATGAACCATTGGATTGACTCACTCTTAGTTCTACTTTATCATCACCTCCATACTTGTGCAAATTCGGGGAAGCTCTTGCATAATTTCTTCAATAATCTTTGCTTACTCTGAAACAACACTAACTGCACATGAACTTTTGGTGCATGCTTTATCTCTCTGCCCTCATGCACAATTATTCTTGACTATACTCTCCATCCGCTTCGCGATCCTTGCAAATGATAGTGTCAACACAAGCCTGACTATTTTCATCAAGGGTACGATAGAAGATCTCCACCAAGGCATCATTAACTATCTTGTGGTCTGGGATACTCCTCAACCATTTAGTGAACCACTCCCAAGTAGTATTGATCGAATCACTAAGAAGTTGCTCAAATTTATTGATCTGGTTCTTCAACTTGAGCTTCTTCGATCTACAGAAGTACATCTCCGAAAAGGCCTTCTACAAGTCTTCCCAACAGGTGATCGAACTCTGCGAGAAATTAGATAGTCATAATGTTGCATTTCCTGTAAGAGACAATGGGAAAACACGAAGTCCCACAGCATCAATAGACAGATTATGTGCTCTCACCACACTCTTGCAGATGAATGCAACATTGTGTAGGTGGCTTTGAGGATCCCCCGATCCTAAGCTCGCAAATAGCCCACGGTTCTACAGCATCTTAAGCAACCCACTCGAGACTATAAACTTTGTGTTTGCCAGTAGTGGTGGCAACACAATAGCTCTGGTCACCTCCATAGCCAAAAGATTTAGCCTGTATTATTACCACCAGTAAGCATTGGCATTAAAATCCTGAGGAGGTGGGTTCTCATAATCAGCATTTTCATTATCGTCCCTGTTCAAAGCTGCATTGGCCACGTTGTTGGTGTTGTGTTAGCAATACTCATCAGTGTTCGGTGAATCTCTGGGTTTAACGGAGTCAAGGGTCTTGCTCAACTTCGTGTGTTAGGCATACACTACACTTACACCCTGCAAAGCAACAAAAATAAAAACAAAATATAAAAATGTGGGATATAAGGATTAACACTCAAATCACTATGAATTAACTAAGTCTATCTAGTCGTATTCCTCTTCAATGGCGCGAAATTCTCAATTTTTGCCCAAGTTGCACCTCCTTTTAGAGGTTAAAGCGATCATTGGCAAGAAATAGAACCTAACCAAAGTTAGGGTCGAATCCACAGGGAATACGTAGACTCAAGAGAATTCAATGATTGCAATATGAGTAGTTAACCAACTTACTTCCCCAAAGGGGGGTTTGTAAAAATCAGTGGAAAATAAAACTAAACTAACTAACACAAGAGTGAAATCAATATATGGAGAGAAACTAGGGTGTTGTGTTCCCCATAATTCCCTAATTTAGTATCACCAGATAACCTAATTTTTTTCTAGTACACAACATGCCAAATGGAAAGTTAAGTTCACCAAGCCCTTTGGTCAAAGGTGAGAGGTGAATTTCACTATGTGACTTGGCCCATCTACATAGTGTGCATTACTAACCCTTACTTATCAGTCCCAATACAACCTCCCCTTGGCCCAGTTTGGTTGATTAGACGAGAACACATCAATCAAATCCTGTTAATTAATCTTTTTTCCTATTCATTACTACCTTGGTCCAATCAGTAACACTAGATGAGTTCTAATGTTGGCCACCATTAGGAAACATTCAAAATAGAGAGAATTAACTAATACATGCATGTACACTTTCCAAGAATTATAAATTATCCGATTTTACCTTGTTAGTTCTTCAAGGTTCCCACAACCCTAGATGTGGACTTAGCTACTCATGCTTTATGTACATGCAAGAATTATGAACTGAAAGAACATAATTAAGCACTTACACAATTGAATTAAGAACAAGCAAATCCAACTTCAAAGAGAATCACAAGATTAAATATGAAATTAAAGTACAAGTCTTCTCAAAGTCACTCCAATGTAATCTCATTATTTTCTCTCTCTAATTATTGAGTTCACTGAGTACTATGCGAATACTTTTATAAAATAAATAAGAAAACCTATTTATAATAAGTAAAATACAAGTGCTAAACATACTAGGGTAACTAGTCGGTATGCCTCATGAAAGGGGTTTATGGGTCATATTTCATTCCACATCGTGTAATCGAGATCTTGTACAAAGTTGTTGGAAATTTGGATTTCAAGTCTATGAGACGTCTATATAACATATAAAGTGGTTTACGACTGATGTGCTATCAAAATACAGCACATTGGATGCTTAAAACTTTGAATTTTGTATGTTCTCAGTGCGATATTTGTGGGTAAAATTGCAGAAGATTGCTATTTTTTGGTGATTTACAAACCCTCTATGGATTGTAGAGCCTTTTACGAGTCATAGAGGCAGTTTTGTGACAAATTCTAGTAAAGGATGAAATCTGAAGATCAGCTCAACGAGACAAGCATACAAGTCATATAGCATTCTATGAGTCATATTTATGGGTTTCATGAATATTTCCAATGAAGGACAATTTGATGTAATTAAAGTTTATGGGCATGCAATACAAGTCATGGATCAGTTTATGAGTCATAAAGTGAAGTAATTGAAGAGAAGTCCAAGGTCCCATGAGCAGATTACGAGACCCCGACTATGACTCGTAAATCACATTACGAGTCGTAGAGACATTTCATAGAGTTCACCGACCAGGTTTTCTATTTTATTTAGGACTTAATTATAATTACTAGAAATAGTACTTTTAGGTTATCGTACAAGGGAGGACGTCATTATTTAGTCCTTTTAGAGTTTGTTTTTGGAGAACTCAATACTTGAGAGAGAAGATTAGAAAACACTTGTGGGCAAATTTGATCTTGAAGCTTGGGATTCTCATTCTTTTTGGACTTGCTTGATTTCAATTCAATTGGGTCAGTGTTTAATTATGTTTTATGAATTCATAATTTCTTCATCTACCCATAGCATCAATAGCTAAATCCACAACTAGGGTTATGTGAACCATGAAGAACTAACTAAGTAAACCCTAGTAATTTGCATTCTTGTAATGAGTATATGCATGTATTAATCAATTTTCTTTGTTTAGCATGTTTTCTAATGGTGGCCAACATTAGAACCTACCTAGTGTTACTAATTTAACCAAGATAGTAATGAATATGAAAAGAGATTGATCAACATGATTCGATGATATGTTCTTATCTAATCAACCAAACTAGGCCAAGGAAAGGTTGATTAGGACTTACAGGTAACGGTTAGTATTGCACATTGTGGACATAGGCCAAGTCATATAGTGAAATTTGCCTCTCACCTTTGACCAAAGGGCTTGGTTGTGACACCCCATAACTCCATGCTTTTATGTATCCATGTTTAAAGAATCATTTATTTAGGTGGGGAATGTATTAGGGACGTGAGGAAACTTCTAGTACTTAGACGAGTTCAAGACTTCCCTATGAATTGAGTTTTGGGTGTTGGTTTGTTCCAAGTTCAACTTTAAACGAGCATAAATTTTAGCATACAAGGAGCTGGATGACAGATGACATGTCAAATAAAATCCCTTTGAGTTAGCTTTCCAATGCACTTGGTTTCACCTCATTCCGACTTCGAATGAATAAGTTATGACCATTTTTGTGAGACCCACTCGTGCGTGATGTCACATGAGCACTTAGACGGACATTGAGGCTTTATACGAGCTGTGTGGATTGTTTTGGGATGGAAAAGGGCTCGTTTGGTCTAAAGGTTGGGATACGGCCAGTGGCACTAGCCATGTTGCTTGCCACTGGCCATGTGGCTAGCCGTGGGGGTGTGCAATTGAGGCAAGGTTGGCGTGAGAGGGAGTTTTCTTAACCAAGTGTAGTGCCAAGGCTATCTTCACGGGCCATGGCAAGCTTCACGAGTCATGTGGCCTGGCTTAGATCCTCCTGACCATATTTTTACAACCAAGTGTAACTCCACGGGCCACTACATGGACCGTGTAGCACCACACGGCCGTGGAGCCTCCCATCAAAGTGATGATGACGTTAATTTTTCCCAAGTGTCCCAACTTCCAAATTTTCGACCAAGTATGATCTCATGGGCATTCAACATGACCCTTGGATTGCCACATGACCCATGTAACCTCAAGTCAGGTGACATTATGCCAATTTCTCTCTCTATTTCATTAATGGTGTTTTCGTAAATTTTATTTATTCTAATATCTTTTTGGACTTCTAATTCTATCTTAACCTCCCCAAAAGACCTAAACCCTATCTCAAAGGATCAAGTCATCACTCCCAACTTGAATACACTCTCAAATCCTCTCAAAAGCCTCTACAAAGACCCCAATACAAATTCAAGGAAACTCAAGAACAAGTTTTGGATTCCAAGACCCTATTCCAAGCTTCAATTCTTTCTCAACTCTATTTCAAGAAACTCAAGGTCAAGGTATGTGGGTTTCAACCATTGGATCCTTTCACCCAAGGTGCCTAACCTTCCATTTTACCTAAATTGCATGTTTTCAAGTTGATAACTTATAGGTATTGCTCATTATGAATTTGGGGTTGTAAACTATGTTGGGGTTTCATAAACTAGTGACTAATTAAGCATGTTTGAGCTATGAATCTAAGATCCATTATGTGATTTGATGAGGGGCTTTGATGTACCTTGCACAGGGTGTTACCTAGTATTGGTGGATGCTTTTACATTAACTTTTCTCACATAATTTCACTCTTGAATTGCATGATTTTAAACTAACATTGTATACCTACCAAGTGTTTGATAAAATGTCAGGTTATGGATTCTTGAGCCATTAATGATCTATTGCATGACCTATGAACTAAGTAACTATATGATGATGAAAGGAATATCCATACATGATAATTTTATGAATGATATCTATAGTGTTGCAAGTTGACTATAACCAAATTGAGGGGTTAATACCTCAATCACCTTGGATGAGAGGTGGTACACTCATCAACCAAATTGAGGGGTTGATACCTCAATCACCTTGGATGAGAGGTGGTAAACTCATCAAGCGAATTGAGGGGTTGATACCTCAATCACCTTGGATAGGAGGTGCCAAACCCATAAACCAAATTAAGGAGTTGATACCAAAATCATCTTGAAGGGGTGCTTCACCTAGGATTCCAAGTACTAAGTTGCTTGGTCTATTGTCATGGCCCAAGCAGAGGGCCTAGACGTGACACAATGAATGGGGAGCCTAAAAGGACCCCAAACAAGCCTCTTCACATATCATTACACATCTTTGGTCGAGGAAGCATTAAAACAATAACGAGAGATAGTAAATAGGGAACATGGGACTAAGGGACATCCTTTATTCGATAGAAACTATTAAACTCAATAGAGTATAGCATTAATACATCAAAAGGATCTAACGGCACCTCTACTAAATAGATAGGAGTGGGGGACCAAGACAAGCAACCGGGCTCACCCCTCTTATTCATAAGCATACATCAAAGAAAAGATTCGTAATACATAGCATAGGATCAAAGACATTGTCCCCAGAATGGAGGACTCACCAAGCTTTCTTTGAGAGATATCACACTAGCCACACGAAGGAGGAGGATGATCAAGTGGGACTCTAGTTCCTACATGGTAACATAATGTAGGCATAGAGTATACGTTAGTACATTTGAATTCACTAAGTATGTAGGATGCAATGCAACAATAGATAAGCAACATAGTCAAAATGCATAATTAATCAATAGATGATCATATAAAAATATAACATTCATGAGTGATACTTGCAGTAAACATGCTTATATAAAGAACATATTACATGTGTAGGAATAGACCATCATCATAGACCAAGCAACTTAGTACATAGAATCTAAGGCAGACCACCCCTTAAAAGTGATTGAGGTACCAACCCCTCAATTGGTTGATGGCTTACCACCCCCATCTAGGTGATTGAGGTACCAACTCCTCAATTGGTTGATAGCTTACCACCCCCATCCGAGATGATTGAGGTGCCAACCCCTCAATAGGTTAATGGCTTACCTCCCCCATCTAGGTGATTGAGGTACCAACCCCCGAAATGGTTGATGGCTTACTACCCCCATTCGAGATGATTAAGGAACCAACCCTCAATTGGTTGATAGCTTACCACCGCCGTCTAAGTGATTGAGGCATCACCCCTCAATTAGTTATCATCAAATCACAACATAATATATACTTCTCATGGAATCAACACATACATATCATCCTTCCAACATTATAAAATCACTTAACTCATATGTCAAGCACCGGACATTTTATCAAACACTTGGAGGGTGTGCAATGCTAGTGTAAAACCATGCAATTCAAGAGTGAAATCATGCAAGAAAACTTAATGTAAAACCACTCACCAATACTTGGTAGCACCCTCAAGCAATATACATCAAAATCCTTCATCAAATCCCACAATGGGTCATAGATTCACTATTTTTTGGCTTTGGGGTATGATGGAATAAAGCAAAATGGCTCTTTAAACTGTCTGCGCTTCTTTCAA
>JAPFFP010045531.1:0-11566 GCA_026153255.1 Solanum medicagineum | reverse complement strand
GTAGGGTTAGGGAAGGGAACCATAGCCGCAACCCTTTGTCTGATGAACTATTGCTATAATAGGAGCCCTTGTAGGCTAGGCTAGTGGATCCATGTAGCCATTTATATCAAATAATGATTCATGCTAAGTGATGGAGTTCCACCCAAAAACTGGTCTCCCAGTGCTAACATAGGGGGTTGTGTCAGATTCCATTCAGTAGCTCACATGATCATATATTTTGGTTAAGCTCTACTTCCACAAGTTTATGATTCTATGATATGGTTCTATCACATGCATCCTTTATGTGCATGAGTTTTACTCATCTTGATATGATATTCCTTTGCATACTTAAGCGCATATTTAAAGTTCCATTTATCATCCGATACATGTTTATATTTACTTATGAATGACGACATTACAATTTCATGTTTGTATTGCATCTCACATACTTAGTACATTCTAAAAGTACTAACACATATTTTTCCTGCATGATTTAACCATGTAGGAACAAGTGCTCCTCCACTGGGTCTTGGCTAGTTTTCAGACGTTCAAGACTAGTAACTTTGTGGTTAGCCCTTAGTTCTGGTCTCTACTATTTTCTATTCTAGCTTGTATTTTCTTTTAAGTTGATATATATGTTGATCTTTTGAGGCTTTTACTTCTATGATGTTAAATATTAAAGTCTTTTCTATTTGATGGAGGTCGATTATCGATCGATCTATCCATCCATATTTAGATTGTATGATGTTGAGACAAAATATGTTTTCATAAACATTTTTTAATGTTGCTTCATTGTCATAAATTGCCCATAGACCCCACCCCATCTTATTTCCACATTTCTTTATGTTTTATGCCTGTGAATGCTTGACATATTTAAGATGGATCAGATGGGGTGCCTTCAGGTATCTTGTTCGCTATGTCACGACGGGCTCCTAGGTCGGGTTGTTACAATGCTCGCCAACTTAGTGAAGATGGAGCATAAAGCAGTAATTCTCATTAAAGAAATGGATACCTCTAGGCTCATGACATATGCTGAATAAGTAGATAGTGAGAAACTTCAAAAGATGAAGACAAGGGAGTCTAAGAGGGCTTGATACGACGATGGATTTTCTTATGGTAAGTTCGGTGGTGGTCATTTCCAATAAGGCCAAGGATCGTCCAATGGTGCACCTCAAAGGTTTGACAAAGAAAGGGGGTCTAACCCTAATGTTCAAGGTGAGGTTTTGACGGGTGGTGCTACCCTTCTAGGTGTCCTAAGTGTGGTAGAAATCATGTTGGTGAATGATTGAGAGGTTCTGGTGAATGCTTTGATTGTGGAAAGATGGGGCACAAGATCGTCGAGTCTCTAAATATTGCTAATAAGGCTAAAGAAGGGCATCCGCAAGGATAAATGGTTCAAAAGGGGCAAGTGCAACAAGGTACCGAAGCTCAAAGTGGTAGACCACGTGGTAATCAATTCTATAGATTGCATGCTAGGTAAGAGGTTGACGAGTCTCCTTATGTGATTACCAGTATGTGAAGTGTATTTGGTCATGATGTGTATTCTTTACTTAACACCAGTGCTAATATGTCTTCTGTTACTCCTTACCTTTCTATAAAGTTTGATGTATCTTCAAAAGTCTTGTTAGAGCCTTACATAGTCGATAGTCCAATTGGTGGGTCAATGTTAGCGAAGAAAGTCTATAGAAATTGTCCCGTGTCGGTCTTGCATAAAATCTTCCCATGTGATCTATTTGATCTTGATATGACCAATTTTGATGTTATTCTTGATATGGATAGATTTATATGCATGCTATGCTTCTACTGCTTATAGGAACCATAAGGTCTCATTCCAAGATCCTAATGATTCTATCCTAGAATGGAGGGGAACAAATATGGTGTTTAAGGGAAAGTTTGTTTCTTATATGAAAGCTATGAAAATGATTTTCATAGGTTCCCTATATCATGTTTTCCATGTCATGGATGTTGAATCTAAGGTTCTTATTTTTGATTCGATTCCTATAGTTAAGGAGTTTCCCGATGTCATCCATGATGATTTGCCTGGTATGCTTCTTGTAAGAGAAATTGATCTTAATATTGATCTCTTGCCAAATCCCTAGCCTATTTATATACCTCCATATCGAATAGCCTCGACAGAGTTGAAATATTTGAAGGAGCAACTAAAGGACTTGCTTAATAATGGGTCCATAAGGCCGAGTGTGTCACCATAGGGTGCTCTTGTATTGTTCATAAGAAAGAAGGATAACTCACTTCAAATGTGTGTGGATTAAGGTAACCATTAAAAATAAGTATCCACTTTCAAGTATCAATGACCTATTTGATCAGCTACAACTTGCAAGCTATTTCTCTAAGATTGATCTCCAGTCTGGATGATCACAATTGAGGGTAAAGGAAGGATGACATTCCTAAAATGGTATTTAGAACTTAGTATAGTCACTTTGAATTCTTTCCAATGTCATTTGGACTAAAACGTTCCCCCACCATATTCATGGATTTGATGAATAAGAGCTTCAAACCGTATTTGGATATGTTTATAGTTGTGTTCATAGATGACATATTGGTTTACTCACATGATGTAAAGGATTATGAAAACCATTTGAGAATTGTATTTCAAATATTGAGAGATAGACAACTCTTTGCCAAGTTTGGCTAGTGTGAGTTTTGGAAAAGAGAGATGACTTTTCTTGGTCACCTTATTTTAGATGATGGAATTAGAGTGGGTCCAAAGAAGATAGAGGCGGTGAAGAATCGACCTAGACCATTATCTCCATTCGATATTAAGAGCTTGTTGGGTTTGGCCAGATATTATAGAAGATTTGTTGAAGGATTTTCCTCTATTACCTCTCCTTTGACTATGTTGACTCAAAAGAAGGCAAAATTCCTATAGTCCGATGAATATGAAGAGAGGTTCCAAATGTTGATACTGCCCGAAGGTCCGAATGATTTTGTTGTGTATTATGATGCCTCACATATAGGCTTGGTTTGTGTCCTGATGCAACATGGAAAAGTCATTGCATATGATCCAAGGCAATTGGATTTTCATGAAAGGAATTGTCCGACTCATGATCTTGAATTATTGGCCATTGTGTTTGCCTTGAAGATTTGGCGACATTATCTTTATGGGGTACATGTTGATATATTCACTGACTACATGTGTTTGGAATATATGTTCAGCCAAAGGGATTTGAACCTAAGGTAGTGAAGGTGGTTGGAACTATTGAAGGATTATGATAGGAGTGTGATGTACCACCCCGACAAGGCTAATGTTATGGTCGATACTTTGAGTAGAGTGTCTATGGATAGCATTGCACATGTTGGGAATGTAAAGAAAGAGTTGGCTAAAGAAGTGCACAGTTTGGCTCGTTTGGGTGTGATGTTGAATGGTTTTAACGATGGTAGTGTACTGGTACAAAATGGGGCAAAATCATCCTTAATAGAGGAGGTGAAAGCAAACCAAGGCATGGATCCTACTTTGATTGAATTGAAGAAGGTGGTGGATAAGACAAGAAGGTAGAGGTCTTTCGACAAGGTGGAGATGGAGTGCTATGTTACCAAGGGTGGTTGTGTGTGCCCAATGTGGATAGTCTAAGGGACACGATACTTGATGAAGC
This sequence comes from Solanum medicagineum, assembly GCA_026153255.1. Lineage (NCBI taxonomy): Eukaryota > Viridiplantae > Streptophyta > Magnoliopsida > Solanales > Solanaceae > Solanum > Solanum medicagineum. Next base: position 7,976 of record JAPFFP010045531.1, on the reverse strand, counting down.
TCATAATTCTAAGTACTCTATTCATCTAGGATCCACTAAAATATATAGAGGCTTGAGAGAAGTATATTGCTGGAGTGACATGAAGAATGACATAGCAAAGTTTGTGATGTGGTGTGCAAATTATCAACAAGTGAAGTTGGAACACCAAAGATCGGGTGGTCTGACTCAAGATATTGAGATACCTACTTGGAAATACGAGGAAGTGAATATACATTTCATTATGAGTTTTCCAAGGATTGGACAACAATTTCGCTCAATATGGGTGGTTATGGATAGGATGACAAAAACAACCCACTTTTTACCGGTGAAGACTTCTTATGGTGCCGAAGATTATGTTATGGTCTACATTCAAGAATCGGTGAGATTGCATGGGGGTACCATAGTTTATTATATCATATAGGGATGCTCAATTTAATTCTATTTTTTTAAATTCATTCCAAAAGGGACTTGGTACAAAGGTGAAGCTAAGTACTACATTTCGTCCTCAAATGGATGGCCAAGCCAAAAGGACGTTAAAAATATTAGAAGATATGTTGAGGGCTTCTGTACTTTATTTCAAGGGAAGTTGGGATGATCACTTGCTTCTCATTGAATTTTATTATAACAATAGCTTTCACTCAAGTATCGACATGGCACCATTTGAAGCTTTATATGGTAAATGGTGTAGGTTAGCGATGGGATGTTTAAAGTGGGAGAGGTGTCCTTAATTAGATTGGATATGGTACTTGACACTATGGAGAAAGTGAAAGTACTAGGTAAAGGTTAAGGGCTTCCCAAAGTCGTCAAAATTCATATGTTGATGTTAGGAAAATAGAACTAGAGTTTGATAAAGGTGATTGGGTGTGTTTGAAGGTTTCACCAGTTAAAGGAGTAATGCTTTTTTGTAAGAAAGGAAAATTGAGTCCTAGATATTTGGGACCTTATGAGATAGTGAAGAGAATTGGGAAAGTAGCCTATGAGATAGATTTGCCTATGTAGCTAGCTGTGGTTCATCTGGTGTTTCATGTACCTATGCTAAAGAAATGCACAGGTGATCCTAATTCTATTGTTCCATTAAAGGATAGGACTATTGAGGAGGATTTAACTTATGAAGAGGTACCGATTGAGATTTTTGATAGGCAGGTAAAGAGCTTGAGCAATAAAGAGGTTGTATCCATTAAAGTATTATGGAGAAACCAATAAGTTGAGAGTGCTACTTGGGAAGTCGAGGTAGCTATGATGAAGTGCTATCCTTACCTCTATCTTTTTGTTCAAGCATAAGGTATCTAATACAATCCATTCCTCCAAAGTCATCACGAATATGTATCTCTTCTTGCATTGTATGTATGCATGATAATGAAACTGTTTTTCAATGATATTTGCTGCATGAATTTGATGATTTTATAAAAATGATAATTAAGTTGCATTCTTGCATATATTATATATGATACGACTATGTTTTTGCTCTGTTCAAACATATTTCTATCTTATTAGAGGACGAATAATTCCAAGGGGGAGATATTCGTAACACCCCACATGTTGTTAGGTTTGGAAGATAAAGGTAAAGAAATTCTGGGACTGACTTGGTCATACGAGATGATCCACGATTGTGGAAGGGATCACAGGCTGTAGCAAGGTCTCGTGGATAGAGCCCAAAAAACATAGGAATTCTTGAGTTTCTGGAAGTGGTTCCATGATTATCAAGATGGACCATAGATGGAACCACAACTCGTAAGCCCTGAAGAGCTTAAAAATTTCTATGTCTAGAACCACTCTATGAAGGGAATTATGGTCTGCAAAAGGTACGGTGGGTAGTCCTGCGTGTTTGTGGTTTATGAAATGTAAATTCTAGTAGCTGAACTTTTGTAGAATAGGTTCTACGAGCCAAGGCATGAGCCTTAGGTCTAACTACGGCCCGTAGATGAGGTCTTGTGGATGGTCAGACAAAGTTTAATGAAGGGCATTTTTGATAATTTCTATTTGTTTAACTCCTAAACTATGTCATTTTGGACCTCCTAACTAACTTAACCGACCGAAATCCTATAAATTCTATTCCTAATTCATTCTATCTCATTCACTCTTGAAATTCTCTTCCAACAACAACAATAACAACATACCTAGTGGAATCCCACAAGTGGGGTCTGGGGACGGTAGAATGTACGCAAACCTTACCACTACCTCACCAGGTAGAGAGGTTGTTTCCTATAAACCCTTGTCTTAAAAACCAATAAGAAGAATAAACTAGATATGGGAAAAAGGAAAAGGACAAGAAAAGGAAACGGAAAGGACGACTAATACGAAAAGCACATGATAGTGTCTAAATGCAATAACATCAACAAAAATATGATGGAAAAAGACAACAAAGGATATAAAACATGAATAATCCTGCTACCCTACTGCTAATCGACCTAATCCTACCAACCTATTAGCCTGCTACTCTAATTCGCGCCGCCACTCCTTTCTATCTAAGGTCATGTGTGCTCGGTGAGATCAAGTTTTGCCATATCTTGTCTGATCACCTCTCCCTAATACTTCTTTGGTCTATCTCTAATTCTCGGTGTAACTCCCAAATCCAACCTCTCACACCTCCTTATAGAAGCATCGGTACTCCTTCTCTACACATATCCAAACCATCGCAGTCTCGCTTCCTTCATCTTATCAGCCACAGGGGCCACCTCTAGCTTCTTTTGAATGATATCATTCCTAATATTATCACTCATAGTATGACCAAATATCCATCTCAACATCCTCATCTCTACAACCTGCATCTTCTGAACGTGTGCACTTTTGATTGGCTAACACTCCACCCCATACTTCAATGATGGTCTAACAACCATTCTATATAATTTAAATTTGAGTTTAGGTGTCATCTTCTTATCACACAATACTCCAGTGGTAGGCCTCCATTTAGTCCAGGCTGCCCCAGTACGATACGTGACATCATTGTCAATAGCGCCACTACTCTGGATGGTGGACCCAAATCCCAAAATTTCTATCACTAAGAAATGGACTCCATTGAAGCTAGGGGTTTGAAGATTAATCTTAATGATTTCAAGAATTTCATCTTCAAGTCTAGGGGATTCCCAGTCGAGGTACATAGGGCTTCATTCATAAATTAGTTTCATCCTTAAAGCCCAATCCAAAATTTCTGTTTTCTCAAAGTTTCATAATGATTTCGTATGGGCTTTTATGCTATGATTCTAAATGCTTGGATTATGATTCCTACATGATTATTATACTTATTTATAAATGAATTATAAAGAATTAGATGATTTTTGTGATTTTCAAACTGATGGTATATGATTACAAGTATGTATGTTTAGGACTAGATGAATTGATTAGGGTTCCTTTACTAATGATCTAAATTGATTTCAATTACATGATTTCTTTATGAATTTTATTCATTTGCATGATTTTGACTCAATTATTCATGAATCCACACTTAGCCCTAGTCTCCAATGATAACACTATGGTTCTCATGACTATAATCTCAAGTATGTAAAAGCATGTTTTAAATGATAATGATGATGGTGTTGTGATAATATTGATCTATGATGATAAGGGTCATTAAGACCGTAATGTTTCATCATGATGATGATGAGAAGGTGAGAAACTTCCCCATACTATATGGAAAGTTGTGTAGATGGACTATTCCTATGATATGAGATGCTTTCATGAAAGATTATGATGACTATTTTACAAGCTATGAAAGCATAATTTTAATACAGTGTGAATTATGTTGAAAGCCATGTATGTGCATGATTTATGTATTCCATGGGTGTGACTTAGCACTGAAAGGGTATTAGTAGATCCACTTATCCCATAATTATGTGACACTATAGGAATGATGTTCATGTTTATATACCTTAAAAAGTGTGCTAATAATCCATTTAGCTTTAATGATGGGCACTCGTCGTGCAAGGATAGAACCTAGAGGGTGGCATCTAAGTGATGGGTTCTCACCATGCTAAGATAGAGGCTAAAGGGTGAGGATCGAGTCTACCTTGGCAAAGTAGACTCCTGTTTCACTCGGTGTAGAGGGAACATCAAGATTTCATATGATAGTCTGCATTGTCCTTTAAACGCCCCAGAAAGGCCCCAAAAATGTGCTTCAAAATATCCATAATTGTAAATTTTATATATCTCAAAATTCCTGCTCGATATCAAAAATTCGGCTTCATATTCTCAATTAGAGGGCAAAATTGAGTGTTAAATGGGTATAACCACGATTTTAGAGGATCCTTAACTAAAAAATAATTTTGCAATAATTCAATTTCCCTGAGGCGGACCAGTGTATTGTTTTCCTTGATTTTTCATTTTGGCCCAAGGGCCTCGGGGTCAAAGCTCCATGCCCACTTATGTGTGAAAACACCTATACTTAGCCATTTTTCGACTCTATATCACTCAAGACCCTCTCAAAAACCTCCAAGACATAACCAAATATTTCATCCAAATTCAAGTGTCTCAAGCTTAATTTCAGATCTCAAGAATTCCATTCAAGCTTCAAGTCTCTTTCATGTCTACATCATGGAATCCCCAAATTTAGGTATGTGGGTTTCATCTATTGGATCCTTTCACCCATGGAGCCCTACCTCCATTTCCATGAAAATTACATGTATTCAACTCGTATTATCTATGGTATCTTCTATTATGGATTGTGCGTATAAATTATATTGGGGTTTAATGAAACATTGATTTGTTAGACATGACTATCTATTTCAAGCTTGTACTATGAGTTGGTTTTGTCTGTTGAGACTATGTATGTTTTCAGCTATGAAACTATGATCTATTATGAGATTTGATGATGATTTCAAGGTATCTTACATGAGGGTTTCGCAATATGTTGGTAGGTTATTTGCATTGAGTTTTCTCACATGATTTCAGTCTTGGATTGTATGATTTTGAACAAATATTACACACCCACCAAGTGTTTGATGAAATGTCAAGTCAAAGAATTCTGAAGTTATTTACATGTTTTACAAGTCAAGTGACTTCATGATAAATATGGGCTATCAAGTATGTTATGAATTCATGAAATTATCTATGATTATGCAAGTATGAAGTTAAGCCCCATTTCCAAGATTTTACCTCTTATGAGCCATTCGTGTTAAAACAAGGGTTCATGTATGATTATGATCTATTCTTATTTTTCAAGTTAGGCTCACCATTAGAGGCCAAGTATGTTTAAGAGATACTCATGTTATGATTTTATGTTTATTACAAGTTACTGAAGATATGATTATTTAAAATATTTTATGGGATTAGACTTGACACCGATGGATTAGATGTCGGCGTCGACTATCTTCAAGGGTCCATACTCCTCACCTCAAACCATGTGCCAACATAGGATTATGTTATACCCTTACTATAGTAGTGGATCCATTTAGTGCACTTTATCATGAAATCCACCCCGAAATGGGATGGTTCTCGTAAGGGGGGTTACTTCTCCAAAATGGGACGAGCTCCCATAAGGTAAAGTATGGTTTACCTTGGCAAGTGGACCCACCTCTTTACCAATGAGGGGTAATCCTCAGAGTCCAAGTTGTAGCTTTCTTGCTCTTATTCTTTGTCATTTGAGGTCTTTTCCAACACATGTATTATGTTCTATGCAAGTTGAATGATTTACAAGCATGTTTTACTTCAAGTATTGATCATGCATGCCATATTGTGATTATGCTTATCTATTTCCTAATACAATGCATTTATACTATATTGACTTATGTCTTGTTGCATTGAATCCTACATACTTAGTACATTCAAACATACCAATGCATACTTAAGCCTAAATGATATCACCATGTAGAGACCGGAGCTCCTCTTGATCATCATCCATGTGGCTAGTGAGATTTTTCGAATATAAGCTTGGTGAGTCCTCAAGTTCGAGGACACTATCTACTTTCTCTTGCTATTTCTAAGAATTCTTGATATCGAGCATTTGATATTATGAGGTTGAGCCCGAAGAGTGTCACGACCCTCTCTTCATTCTATGTTTAGAGGTGTTGTTGGAATAGTATGATGTATTTATGCTATAGACGGGACTATTTATGTTTTTATTACTATCAAAGACTTCCCTTAGTCTTGCTTCCCTTTTATATTATCTCTTGTTTTTGTTTACTTTGCTTCCGCGAGCAAGGATGTGCGATTAATATGCTAAGAGGCTTGTTTGGGTCCCTTCGGGTTCCCATACGCCGTTTTACGTCTAGGACCTAGGCTTGGATCGTGACAAACTTGGTATCAGAGCACTAGGTTTTTAATGGTCCTTGGAATCCAACACACCGCGTCGATTAGAGTCTTGTTCATGGTTGTGAATTGCACCACAACTATGAGTAACAGACTATGAGATGTTTTAGGAAATGTTTCCCTTCTTCATGATCCATGTCATGCTATACAAATTAAGGTAAGTCTTTTCCCCTAATGAATGTTATTTTCTATTATAGATCATGCCGATTCAAAGAGTAATAAGAGCCTATACACACGAGGAGCAATCAACTCCTCCCGCTCCTCAAGCTTCTCAAGAAAGAGGGGTAAGCCAAGAAGAATTTGAGATGCTATTGTAATGTTGGCTCATGCTATGACCAACCAAATCAACCAAGGGGACCAAGACCCTCGTGCTAATACTCCGGCCTCAAAAGGTGAGGGATTTTACTAAGATGAATCCACTAGAGTTCTATTGGTCCAAGGTGGATGAGGATCCCAAAGAATTCATTGATAAGGTGTTGTCCGTTGTGGGGGTTAATTCGAAGGAAAACGTGAAGTTGGTGGCTTACCAACTCAAAGGGATGGCTCAAATATGGTTCAGTCAATGGAGGACGGAGAAGGGGAATGGTGATGCTATCCTTTGGGAAGAGTTCGAAGTGATATTTCTCAACCAGTTCTTTCCTATTGAGCTAGAGGAAGCGAAGATGATAGAAGTTATGAATCTAAAGCATGGGTCTTGAGTGTCAGGGAGTATTCCCTCAAGTTCAACCAACTCTCCAAGTATGCCCCACAATTGGTTGTCGTGCCAAGGTCAAGGATGAACAAATTTGTGTCGGGTGTATCTGACTTGGTTAATGAGGAGTGTCATACCGCCATGCTAATAGGTGATATGGACTTGTCCCTCCTCATGACATATGACGAACAACTAGAGATGGAAAAGCTTAGGAAGAGAAGAAGTGGTGAGTCCAAGAGGGCTCGATTTGAAAGTGGGTTCCATGGTTCTAAAGGTGGCTGGTTTCCTCAAGGACAAAAGTTCCAAGGCCAAGGTCATCTAGTGCTTCCAAAAAGAGGTTTTCCAATGATAGGTTGCCTAATCAAAGGTTCCAAGATAGTAATGAAGGAATGGTAAAGCCTAGATGTCCATGCTGTGAAAAAAGAATCATAGTGGTCCTTGTTTGAGAAATTCAAATGCTTGAGGTTGGCCATAAGGTTATTAATTGTCCTCATGCTCAATCCAAAGGTAGAGATGGCCATCCTCAAGGCCAAGGTGCTAATGCGGGCCAAAGAGGAAGGGGAGGTCAACAAAGGGGTGCACCAACGGAAAATAGATTCTATGCTCTTCAAGGGAGACAAGGAGTTGTGAGGTGCCCGATGTTGTTAACGGTATGTTAAAGGTTTTTGATTTTGATGTGTATACATTAATTGACCTAGGTGCCACTCTTTCTTTTATTGCTTCTTTTGTTGCCAAAAAGCTTCATGTTAGTCCCGAATTGTTGTGTGAACCTTATGAAGTGTCTATCCCCGTTGGTTAGACCATTGTTGCTAAAAGAGTCCATAGAAATTGTCCTATGTTCATTTTGCATAAAATCTTGCCTTGTTATAAGATATGGTGGATTTTGGATTGGTTGCATGTATATTATGCTTCCATTGATTGTATAACCCTAGGGTTAAATTCCAATTCCCCAAGGAGCCCGTCTTGAGCAGGAAAGTCATTATGTGATGGTCAAGGGTAGATTCATTTCTTGTCTTAAGGCCCAAAAGTTGATTTCTAAAGGTTGTCTTTATCATCTTGTGAGGGT
>JAPFFP010045530.1:0-11567 GCA_026153255.1 Solanum medicagineum | reverse complement strand
TTCAAATAATTTTGACCAATCTGGAGCCACAATAATGGGTGCCGAAGTCAACTTTCTTTTCAATTCTTCGAAAGCTTGCATGCATATATCATCAAATACAAACTTGGTATCTTTTTCTAGCAACTTTCACAAGGGTTGTGAGATTTTGGAGAAATCCTTTTTGAAACGGCGGTAGAACCCTACGTGGCCTAGGAAGCTCCTGATACCTTTCACAGAAATTGGTGGTGGAAGTTTCTATATAACCTCTATTTTTGCATTATCCACCTCGATTTCCTTACCTGAAATTCTATGACCAAGTACAATCCCTTCTTTGACCATAAAATAACATTTTTCTGAATTCAGCACCAAAGGACTCTCAACACACCTATACAAACATCACGCAAATGTAACAAGCATTTTTCAAAAGATTAACCAAACATACTAAAATCATCCATGAACACCTCAATAGTGCTTTCAACCATGTCTGAGAAGATAGACATCATGTATCATTGAAATGTGGCTGGAGCATTATATAGTCCAAAAGGCATTCTCTTAAATGCAAAGGTATCATATGGGTATGTGAAAGTTGTTTTCTCTTGATCCTCAGACGCAATAACAATTTGATTATACCAAGAATATCCATCAAGGAAACAATACCATTCTTTCTCTGCCAGTCTATCAAGCATCTGATCCATGAAGGGTATAGGAAAATGGTCTTCCGTGGTGGAAGCATTGAGTTTTCTATAATCCATCCATACTCTCCATCCAGTGACTGGCCGTATAGGAATCAACTCATTCTTTGCATTAGGCACCACCGTGAATACCTCCTATTTTTGGAACACACTACACTGGACTAACTCATTCAATGTCGGGGATCGGGTATATTAGACCTGCTTCCAACCACTTGATGATTTCTTTCTGTACAACCTCTTGATTTGGAGGGTTCAATCGTCTCTGATATTCAATATTCAATTTGTAATCCTTGATCATCGGAATCTTATGACTACATATCCCAGGGGGTATGCCAATGATATCTAGAATTGTCCACCCAATGGCCCTTTTAATTGTTTGAGGATGGAGACGAGGGACTCTGTTTGGACATCATTTAAATCAGCTACGATGATGACTGGTAGCATGTTGAACATGCATAGTCCAGATGTACGTGTAGTGCCATTAACTCAAATTCAGGTGGGACTTCTACAGAAAGCTTTGTAGGTAGTGTTTCCCTGTTACACAGATTCAACTCCAACCTGGCTTGTCGCCTAGGCACAAAGGACAACACAAGACCATTTACCATTTCCTCATAATCAGGGATGCTTTTACCATCAAAATTCATCAACATAGCTACCAATGATTCAATTCCCAGCCTCAACTCAACTGAAATCTCTACTACATCGTCCTCACTCATTTCTATCACTAACATGACCTGAAACTCACAACTCTTTCTCTCTTGTTGGCCCATTTGAAACACATTTGTCTCTTCAAAAAACCTAAGAGTAAGCAAACTATTTTCCATATCAACCAATGCTCTTCCTATGGCTAAGAATGGTCTTGACAAGATGATAGGAACTGCAAAATGAACCTCACAATTAAGTATAACAAAATATGTGGGAAATATAAATTTCTGTACGTTGACCAACACATCATAATGTATCCCAGCAGGTTTCTTGACTGTTCTATCTGTCATCAACAACCGTATCTTTGTAGGGACCAGGTTGTCCACATCGAGCTTTTAGAATATTGCAAGAGGCATTAAGTTAATGATGGCTCCCAAATCACATAGTGCCCTAGCAAATAAAAATTCCCCAATTTTGTATGGTATGTTGAATGCACCCGGATCGTCACGCTTTTGCAGTAAAGACATTGTGGTGATGGCACTACACTATTGAAAATTTTAGGAGAGGTCTTGGCTAGCTTTTTGCTTCTTTTTAACTTGATCTTTCATCCATTTAGCGTACCCTGGCATCTTCGCAGCAACTTCAACTAAGGAGATGTCCATTGACAATTTCTTAAGCGATACCTAGAATTGTTCAACCTTTCCCTCCTCCTTTCTCTTCCCAAGACTTTGGGGAAAAGGTGGTGGGGGCCCTGGAAAGGTTTATATTTCTTTGGTTGCTCTTTTGTGTTGTACATTTTTGTCTCCTAAGTTACCCTTTTTTTGTGACTTCCATCATCAACCATTGGCATAAGAGGATCAACAGTATTTTTGCCACTCCAAGTCATGCGTGCCATACAATGCTTCTCGTTCTTAAGATTTTGGACCTTGTTGCTTTGTAAGGTGCCCTTTTGGTGTTGGTTCAATTGCGAAGAAACTTGTACAAATTGTTGTTCTAGTTGCTTAAATGCCACCAAGTGAGACTCTAATTTTTGGTTAATACTTGAGATGTCCACTTTCATTCCCTTTAAGGTCTCATCTTGGTTAACGGATCTCTTCAACAACTTGTCAAACATCTCTTCAAAGCATCGAAGTGCTTGGCATGGCATCACGATTATGGGGCAGCACATAAGGACCATTCCTATAACCATCTCTTCTACCTCATTCGGCAATCGGCACTCTCTCCCTTTTATAGTAACCACCTTGGTTATCTATATAAGCACCATCACAGTTGTAGTTTCGACCTTTGTTCCTTGAACCTTGCCTCGAGTAGTCTGAGATAGACCCTTAGGGATTATTCCAGAAACATGTTGCTTGATTAGTCACAAAACAAACATCTTCATCAAAGAATAGAACTTCATAGATAGGAGCCTTGGGAGGTTAGTGAGTGACTGATTTGACACTTTCTTGATTTTGCTTCAAGACCAAGTGCATATATACCTGTAGTGGCGGCAACAATATAGAAACAGTAACGTCCATGGACATAGGGCTCAAGCGATATTAGTTCCAACCATAAGCTTTTTCGTTGAAGTCCATAAGCTATGGCCTGTTATCCCTCGGTGGTGGATTCTCCTCTCATCCCATATCATCATTCATATTAATTTCTTCCTCAACCGCGATATCCTCATTCTCTTGAGCCATTCTTCTAAAGAGTGGATGGATCTCCAAATTGATCGGAGCTAAGGAATTACCTTGGCTCCTTGTGTTGGGCATACAACCTAGTACACCCTGTAATTAAAATCAAACAACAAAAACCAAAAAAACAATACAACAGAGTCTAGAAATTAATACTTGAACTAACAAGTATTGAAATTAAGTCAAAAAATAGTTGCATTCCCCGGCAACGGCGCCATAGTTTTTAATGATGTTCACGCTCCAATAAGAAATTGGTCGCTATCTGCAATTAACCTAACCGAAGGTTAGGGTTGATTCCACAAGGAATACAGGTTTTGACTAAAAGAACTAACTATCAATAATTTTGACTATCTATAATTAAAATCTCTAAATAGGAGAGATGGTTTGTGATTCAAAAACAAAATAGAAAAATAAACACTTTACTACGAAGCGAGAAAACACTCAATTTTAGAGATAACTTGGGAATTGTGTTCCTCATGGTTCGTTAACTCGATTAACCTAGACAACATAACTACAATTAGAGATTCGCAAGTTGGTTGGTAACTTAGGTTCTTCTAGTCCTCTTGTGAAGGTGAATGTTGAATTCCACCAAGGCGCTTGGTCGGCTACCATGGTGTGCCAACTAACCGTTACCTATTTTCCCAGTCAATCTCCCCATGGTCAGGTTTGATTGATTAGATGAGAACACATCAATCGAATCCTATCATCTACTTCCTTTTTCCTATTTGTCACTAACTTGGTCAGGATCATGATAGTAGGCGGGTTTGCTGTTTGCCAGCACAAAACAACAATAATAATGAAGAGAAGTAGATAATACATGCAAAACCCCAATCATTGGAAAGTGATAAACCTAGGTCCTCTCAAGTCAACTACGCATGGTTCCCACAGCACCAAGTTATGGTCATGGCGAAGGTAAAATAAACAAAAATGCAAAAACAAGACATAGTTAAGAGTTTTACCCAAAGCAATGAAGTTGAAATTATCACAAGTTGCAAACCACAAGCTTGATATATTGAGAATGAATAAAATCTGATATTTGCACTCCCCAAAAGTGGGTTTTCAAAGTGAAAATAAAAATCTAAGCTAAAACCCTAAAGTATTCTTGAGAGAATATCTACAATTTGGTCTCTCCCCTCTAGAATCTGGAATTCTTAAACAAAACCCTAACTTAAAGTATTTATAGTGTTTACTAATTTACCCTAAACATTTCACAGAAAAGACAGCTAGCAGTTGGTTCGTCTCGTATGTACGACTCGCAGGATGACCTACGAGTCATAATTGGGATCTCGTATCAGGTTCTTAGTAATTTGGACTCAACCTGTATGAGTCGTTACTTCGGCTACGACTCGTATGCTCCTCTAATAGTCTAGGCCTTCAGTTTTTTGGTCTAAAGTTTTGGCTCTCTAATTATTACTATGAGTCCATCTATACGAGTCATAGTAAGACCTATGACTCGTAGGGTGGCCTCGTAGAGCTAACCTCTACTTGGAAGGTTTTTGATTTTTGCTCTCTATTTCTGGATATAATATCACCGTACGACTCGTAGCTTGGGCTACGACTCGTAGATGAGCTCGTAGGTCTTGTACTTCAGGAAAATCTGCAATTTTCTCCAAAATCATGCCAACCTACATTTTATGCAATAAAAACACAAAAGCATAGAAAAAACATAAAAAGTCGCATTAAGGCTCACAAAATTCCTTGTTTTAGACATCAAATGTGTCATATTTTGATAGCACATCACCTCACATCATCCATGCCATATGTATTCATGTATATGAGAGTTTTATGGGAATTATGAAGTGGATTAAACTCAATTATGTTTTATTATATGATTTTAATAAGATATTGGTTATGACAAGAATGTGATCACATATATGTATATCGATTATGGCTCTTTGAGCATTATGGGTTCTTCCACCATTATGTATATGTAAGTGAGCTATCCCTATGCATGAGTATTATGGTTATAAACTATGATATGGCTTGGTAGTCATGAATGATGGATTATGAGAATGTTTGGCATTTATGCCTAAATGTGTATTAAAAAGAATTGAAATGACTTGCCTCTTTTGAAATCATGTATATATATATATGTATTCTTATTGGATGTCGACTTAGCATCGATGGATTGACGGCTCCCTCCCTCTCCTTGACTATATACCAGCATAGGAATGATAGCCATCCACAAAATGACTAGTCTTAAGGGATAGTTATTCAATTATGCTATGATATGATATGCTTTATAAGGAAATCCTTTCGAAATGACCTAGTCGTAAGAAAGGTGGCCACCACATACGAAATGACCAGGGCATAAGGTGTGGTGTACAATACCATTGGCAAGTAATCTTCTCTAATCGATGGGAGGTCAACATCAGGAAAATTCATGTAATAGCTCGCATAACTTTGAAATGTCATTTATGGTCTCATCCCAACTATATATAAGCATTACCTCATTTCATGCATCACGAATTTTGTAGCATATTTTCATACTACTCTCCTTTGGAGAAATGATTTTTTTTTTTATATTATGTGCTCTTGTCATGTATCATTAAAATGCAGGTTTGGTAAGCCATAAGCATTGCTTCCCGCATACTTAATATATTCACATGTACTAACACATACTTTTAGCTACATGATCTCACTATGTAGGGACCGAGGGTTTTGATCATCCACCATATGACACTTACCTAGAAACTCAAGATTACTTGTGTTGGTGAGTTCTATCTTCCAAGGACAACTGACGGTCCTTCTACCTAGAGTGCTTTTATCTATTTTACTTACTTTGAGGGTGAGCGTCGTACATGTCTTACCCCCCCGACAAATCTTATGTTAGAGGTATTGTTGAACATCTCGTAAACTCCTTTTGCATTTATATACCAAGTGTTATGATTGAAGATTATGTAATGGTTTGGTTATCTATTGCATAGTGATATGTTATTTGCTAAGTCTTATGGCTTGATTACATGTTATGATGTGAACGATGCTAAGTCCTGAATCGCCCCCACAGAGTGAGACATACTTACCTACACCTTAGTCTTTATGTCCTACGTGTTATGTGAATTCATGTTAATCCATATCCTTGTGATATCCTTATAGCGTGAATCCTACTTTTCCGTCCCTTCGAACTATGTGTTTACTATTTTTATACACTTTCGAACCTACGATGCGAATATAGATACTTAGAGGCTTGTTGGGGGACTCTCGGGTTTCCATTTGGCATGTAAGTCCTAGGCCATAGGTTTGAGTTATAACAGAGGTTGTATCAGAGCACTAGGTTTGTAAATGATTCTCGGAGTCAAACATGCTGCATCAAGTAGAGTCCTATTTATGAGTGTGAAATACACCATGCCTATGAGTGGGAGGCTATGATGACGTTCTAGGAATTATCTCACTTCTTCATGTCTTATATCATGCTACATATCATATCTTTGGTTTCCTGATCTTGGTGGTTTCCTTGCTCTATTACAGAAGATGCCTTGAGGAAGAGCTCCTAGACCGGCCCTAGTCAATGAGGGCCAAGCACCTCAAGGGCCTCTGGATGAGCCTATCTCTAATGGTGAATTCCGTATGGCCTTTGCTATTTTTGCCCAGTGGTGACTACTCAGAGTAGGCAGGCTAACCTTTGTCGGGATCCTACTCTAACTTCTAGGGTGAGCGACTTCACCCGAACGAATCCTCTAGAGCTCTTTGGGTCAAAGGCTGATGAGGATGCGTAAGAATTCATGGATGAGCTCACTAAGGTGTTGAATGTTATGAGTGTCACTTCTGAGAAGAAAACTGAATTGGTTGCCTATCAGTTGAAGGATATGACTCAGGTGTGGTACACCCAATGGTCAATGGAGAGGGTTTATGGTAATGTTGTTAACTAGGAGGAGTTCAAGCTCGCCTTTCTGGATCATTTCTTCCCATTGAAGCTTAGGGAAGCCAAAATGCCTAAGTTTATCAACCTCAAGCAAGGTAGTATGAGTATGAGGGATTTTGACCTCAAGTTTATTAAGCTCTCTAAGTATGCTCCTACACTTGTGGCTGATCCTTGTGCAAGAGCGCACAAGTTCAGTTCTGGTATCTCTGACTTGGTTGTAAAAGAATGTAGTACAACCATGCTCATATGGGATATTTCTAGACTCATGGTATATGCTGAGAAGATTGAAGTGGAGAAACTCAAGGAGAAGAGAGTGCACGATATTAAGAGAGCCTGCGTTGATGGTGGGTATTTAGGTGTTAGGGGTGGTGGTTTTGGTCGCTTTCAGTAGGGCAAGGGTACTAATGCTCGGGTTGCTAATGCTAGATTTCCCCCCTTCTACGGAATGGAGTGGTGGTGGAGAATGGTATCCCAGGTGTGACAAGTGCGAGAAGAATCACTTGGGTGCTTATCGGAAGGAATTGGGTGCACGCTATAGGTGTGGCGTCAAGAACCAAACAATTGTTGATTTCCCTAAGAATGCTCAAAGAGGTCAAGGTCAGCTGGCATAAGGTGGGCATGACCAGTGAAGAGCTCCACAAGGTGTTGCCATGAGGAACAATAGGTTTTATGCTCTTCATGCCCGTCAGAAGGTTGAGGAGGCTCCAGATGTTGTGACTGGTACATTAAAAGTCCTTGATTTTGATGCTTATACTTTGCTTGACCTAGGTGCAAATTTGTCTTTTCTGACTCCTCTATTGGCAGTTATGTTTGGATTGAGTCCCGAAAGTTTTGAGGGATCCGTTCTTAGTTTATACTCCCATGGGTAAATCTGTTGTTGCACATAGGGTCTATCGTGGTTGTCCTATTTCTGTGTTGCATAAAGTCTTCTAGTGTGATCTTATGGAACTTGAGATGTTTGATTTTGACGTGATTCTTGGGATGGGTTTGTTGCATGCCTCATATGACTTTATAGATTGTAGGACCTGGAAGGTCAAATTCAAACTTCCGAGTGAGCCTGTTCTTGAATGGAAGGGTAGTGACCTTACTATTAAGGGTCGGTTTATTTCCTACCTCAAGGCCCAGAAGATTATTTCCAAGGGGTGTATTTATCATATTATGAGGGTCAAGGATGTGGAGTCTGAATCACCTACTCTTGAGTCGGTCCCAGTGGTGACTGAGTTTCTAGATGTGTTTCGTGAAGACTTACCCAGTATTCCTCCAAAGGGAAGGTAGACATCGACATAGATCTTCTCCCGGATACTCAACCTATCTCTTTTCCTCCCTATCATATGACACCGGCTGAGTTGAAAGAGATGAAGGATAAGTTGAAAGATTTGTTGGAGAAGGCTTTTATTAGCCAAGTATATCTATATGGGGTGCACCTGTATTATTTGTAAGGAAGAAAGATGGATCTCTTCAGATGTGCATTGATTATAGTCAATTAAATAAGGTGACCATTAAAAATAACTATCTGTTACCTAGAATTGATGACTTGTTTGATCAACTCCAAAGGGCTACTAACTTCTCAAAGATTGACCTCTGCTCTGATTATCATCAGTTGATGATTAGGGAATGTGATATTCCAAAGACAACTTTTCGGATGAGGTATGGGCACTTTGAGTTTGTAGTGATTTCATTCGGGTTAACTAATGCTTCGACCATGTTTATGGAACTTATGAATTGGGTGTTCAAGCCATTACTTGATAGTTTCATAGTTGTCTTCATTGATGATATCCTCATTTATTCTCGAAGTATGCGGGAGCATATGGATTATTTGGGCTTGAATCTTCAAACCATGAAGGAGAAGAAATTGTACGCCAAGTTTAGAAAATGTGACTTTTCGTTGGGTGAAGTGGTTTTTTTATCACGCTTAAGATACACCTCTCTTTTGAAGTCAAAGCAATTGTTGTCAAAGTAATAAACCTAACCAAAGTTAGGGTCAAACCCCACAGAGAATACGGAGACTCTCCTAATCAATTCACTAATAAACAATTCAAATGTTATCTACTGAATAACCAGAAAAAAGGGATTGCAATGATTGATAAGAATTTAAACTAAACTTACTAAAATGGAAGACAATCAATAACGAAGAGCAACTTGGGTATTGTATTCCCATGATTCACTAACTCAACATTCAATATCAATATTCTCAACAAGAATATTGCATGCAGGATGGTAATTTAAGTTCTTCCAACCATTTCGTCAAAGGTGAAGGTCGAATTTCACTATGAGATTTGTCCCATCACTATAGTGTGCTATACTAACCATTACCGAAAGTCCCAGTCAACCTCCCCTTAGTCTAGTTTGATTGATTAGACGAAAACACATCATCGAATCCTATTAATCAATCTCTTTTCCAATTTATTACCACCTGGATTGGGAAGGTAACACTAGGTGAGTTCTAATGTTGTCCACCACTAGAAAACATTCAAATTAAAGAGATTTGATTAATATATGCAAATACTCATTCTAAAAATTGCAACTGATCCGAGTCTATTTGGTTAGATCTTCATGGTTCCCACAACCCCAAGTTGTGGGTTTAGCCACTCACGCTATTGGAAGATAAAGAAATTGTGAATTGAGAAGACATAATTAATCTCTTACCCAAATAGATTGAAGAACAAGCAAACCCAATTTATATTGAGAATCACAAGGTTGAAAGATAAAATGAATCCAACAGTGTATTCATTTCTCCAATATTTAGTCTCCAAGTTTAAAAACCCTAAAAATGCTCTAATTTCGTGCTCTCTACTCTAAGTCTGTTGTAATCTATGAAAAATTGTGAAATCCTATTTCTAATGACCTAATATTTACCATTTATAGAATTTACAAACAAGTCCCTAAATAACTTAGAAAAGCTGATCAGCGGCTGCTACGACTCGCAGTTACAACTCGTACTTGGGTATATGAGTCATAATCAGGATTTCGTGTTCAGTTTCTTGAATCTTAGACTTCATTGCTATGGAACATCTTCACGAGTTGTAGTTTGGTATATGACTCTTATTGACCTCTCATAGCCCATATCTGCATCACTTGATCCAACGCTGGAACACACTAGAAATTTCTATGAAACCTCCCAATATGACTCATCGAGTGAACTACGAGTCATAAAAAGGTCTCGTGTCGCTGAACCTCAAATCTTCAGAATTTTATCCAACACCACAAATCCTTATGAAACCAATTCTACGACCCGTAGATGGCCCTATGACTCATAGAGAGTCACGTATGTCTGTAAAAACCAGAAAAAGTTTGTAATCTTCCCAAAATTGTGTGAACTTGTTTTTACTGCAAAAGCAAACCTAAAAACACATAAAAACCATAAATGTCGCATTGAACGCACAAAATCTCAAGTTTTAGGCATCAAATGTGATGTATTTTGACAGCACATCAACACCCTCAACTTAAAATTATTGCTTGTCCTCAACTCACTCTAACTAGATAACCAAACAACACAAAGAACGGAACTTAATGGCATATATCTTGTACAATTCAGGCTCAGACACCCATAACAACTTTTCAAAACAAGATCAGATAGCTATTTAGGCAAACTAGGACATAATGATGCATCTAATAATACAACTGGTAGAAGCAAGAGAGTATCCATAATCCATAATCACTGAACAAGTCAAATGCTCAGAATACAATGCAGATGCCCTCACAGAAAGAAGTCCCAAGTAAAACATTTAATGATGATTTCAAAATAAACACTGTGACTGTGCAAACATACTTGCACTCACAAAGATATTCATACACATTGACTAATACCATAGGCTTGCCAATATGCTCTTGACTCAGATTTTTAACTAGCCAGACTAGAATCACTCTAGGACGTTCTAGGCTTGTAACGTAGGTTCATGGGCATTTGGTAGGGCATTTTAGAAACATGGTGACTAAAGACCATCCTTGAACAATGTTTTCATCACTTTCACCTTACGAACTCAATCTATTTCACCTTGTCCTCCCTTTTTCTTCATATTCAAGCTTTTTTGGGTATTTTCTTCACATTTTTTAGCTTTTGCATAATTTTCACAAATCATTTTGCTTTTAATCTCAATCTAAGGCATCTTTTTCTTTTTGTTTCTCTTGGTAAATTATTTTCTTCTTTTTCTACTCATTCCCAACTCACCACCTTATTTTTGTGATTTCATTTCACGCCCCAAAGTCCCGTTAAGGCGGACTAGCACCCGTTGCCGATAAGGCTCAGGAGAACCAACCTGTATCTATACGCTTTATATACATATTATAAGAGATTTCAACCTTTGACATGCCTTTCAGAAGATAAACAGTGATAACAAGAATAAAGGAAATGCATATGACTAGGCTATTGGGGCCACGGTGTTTGAAGTACGAGACATGACCACACTTTGATTTACATAGTCTACAAAGCCTCTAGGTAAGAGAAAGCATCTGACAAGGGTCGATATAGGCCCCAGCTCAACTAACTGTATAATATGAACACATAAGCTCTAGACACACACAAAGCCCCGAAGCAACCTGGGGCTTGGTATCAGCAACTATATGTCCTGTGCTCCTACTAGGGAGAACTACTAACATCTATACCTACAGCATGAAATGCAGGTCCCCCGTAAGGGACAGTAGTACGAGATAATGTACTGAATATGTAAGGCATGATATACTGTATGTGAAGTAATAGCTCAAATGAGACCATGCACT
>JAPFFP010045529.1:0-11571 GCA_026153255.1 Solanum medicagineum | reverse complement strand
ATAACACATTCTTTCATTAGTTCTATCTTATCAATGTACAAGGTTTTATAACATTCACAACATCACATGTAATGCATATTACAATATCCAATAAAAAACAATATGAGATACAGTGAATGCAATGAAATGTAAATAATGCGATGCAATGTCAAGTAGTCGTGATGCATGATCGTCCTACGATACGCATCCGTTGATAAACTCATACCAAAAAACAATGGGGGCCTCACATGACATGGGCTATGTATCCATGAACACTGCCGGCAAAGACCTCGGTCAATGCTCACACGACCAGAAGAAACCTCAGCCACATCATCTGTCGAAATATAACCTTGGCTCATCAGCAGAAATCTCGACTAATCATCGACTGGTAGAGACCTCGGCCATCAATCCACATGTTATCTTGCACATCTATTGGTCGTAGCCATCACAAATATCAATACACAAGTAATAGTGAACGCAATGTACACAATCTCAAAATCGTCACAATTTTAATATCATCACGATCTCAGTGTTATCACAAGTACACAGTCTCAATATCATCAAAATCTCAATATCGGTACCATCTCAACATCATTACCAAATAATTTACTACTTCACATGAATCACAAATTCATAATTAATTCACAAGTCAAGGTCTCACAACATGAATAATTATTCAATCCAAAATTCCATGATCAAAACCTACAATAGTACAATTCTATCCCATTTCATATCAAGAATCACCTAAATTCACACACATAGGCAAATACAAGGTTCAATCATACTTAACAAAAGGTTAAAGTCCACTTGCCTTAGTAGATGTCTCAAATCAAGTCAAATCATGGCTTTTCCCCTTCTACGGTACTCCAGATTGTATATAGCATCAAATCACATTACAAAACCAATAACACTAAAATCAAGCAATTTGGGTGAAAATGACAAAATAGTCCAAAAATTTCATACCAAAAAAGTTTTGAAATCTGAAAATTTTTACATGAAAATGATCTTCAAGTAATAAGGAGTCTAATCGTGAAAACTATTTTAAAAAAGGAGTTAAAAATGAGTTCCCAATCACCATTTTTATATTAGAAATCAAAGTCTAAGAAATCCCCAATTTCTTCAATTAAAAACCACAATTTCTATGTTAAAATCATAATTTAATCAATGGAAATTGAAAACATAGGTTAGAAGAACATAATCTAATGATCTTGTCTTGAAAATTCTCTCAAAAACCGAGCTTGGAATATTGAAAATGGTGAAACCCATAATTAAAAGTAAAGCTACTATTTTTAGGTATTTTAATTCCTCGCGAACGCAAAGGTTAGGCAAAGCCAATACTCCGCGAATGCAGAGCATAGGCAGCCTACACTCCATGAATGTGGAGACCACCTTCGCGAACACGGAGACTACCTTCAAAAACGTGCAGGTCAAGAGACATAACATTCTGTGAATGCAAAGGCGATCCCGCGAGGGCGGAGCACTAGGTTGATACACCAGATATCAGCAATGCACCAGCACAGAAATTCATAGAATGGACCCTCGGGATTCATTTGAAACTCTATGAACACAAATTAGGCTTGCAGCCTTACCAAAAATGACATTGCTGACTCAATGGAAACATCAAAACTCGTGTTTGAGGCCTTTTTGGCCTGGAACTCCAAAACTCAAAGAAACTAGTTAAAACTAAAAATAGCCAAACTGCCATCGGAAACTCTAAAAATTACAACGAGACCATTTCTAGCGTTAGTTTTACCCTCCATAACCACTAGAACTGTCGAAATTTTGATTTGAGCTTCTGAACTCTGATTATTGACCAAAGTCAAACTATGATCCAAAATCAATTGAAAATGCATCTTTGGGTCTAAAATCTCCATTTTAAATTCAAATTCAGTTTCGTAAATTCTCCCATACCAGATTCTGCATTTCGAAGCTGATAGAATGTATATTCTCCCATACCAGATTATGCATTCCAAAGCTGATGGAATCAACAGAATCACATTTTGACACCAAAAACTAAAAATGACCACAAAACTAAGAATTTCAACTTTAAGCCTTTAAAAACTTTTTTAGTACTCCAACTTTTTACAAGGTTTTCAAAATTTGAATTTTAGACTCAACTAATAATGACTCAAGGTAACTTTCGAGAAGGATAAAATGGTAATTTTATCAAAAATACCAAAAATGACCGTTGAGGTCATTACATCATCTACCACTAAAAATAATGTTCGTCTTCAAACATGTGATAAGGAACATACTTGAAGGCTCAAAAAGTTGGGGGTATCGGGCACGCATATCCATCTATCTCCCATGTAGCCTCACTCTTGGGCCTGTGGCACTACTAAACCTTTACTACAGTTATCTCCTTATTCCACAACTTCCTCACTGTCTATCCAAAATGGCCACCGGCTGCTCCTCATATGTCAAATACGGGCTCAAGTTAATCGAAACTATGGAAATAACATGAGGCTCATTCGGAATATAACACCGCAACATAGAGACATGAAATACTAGATAGACTAAAGATAGGTTTAGTGGAAAGGAAAGTTTGTAAGCCACCTCTCCGACTCTAAATATAATCTCAAAGGACTAATAAACCTCAGGTTGAGCATGGCCTTCTTCTCGAACCTCATAACACCCTTTAACGGTAAGACCTTCAACCATACCCTGTCACTAATCATGAATGCGAAAGGTCGAACCCGTCTGTCAACATAGCTCTCGTGGTGACTCTGAGTTGTCATCAATCTACTCTGAATCAATTGCACCCATTCTAGATCCTTTCTCAACATATTTGTACCCATGCTCTCCACCACTATTGAGTCAAACCATTTGATAGGCGATCTACACCTCCAACCATACAAAGCCTCAAAGGGATCCATCTGAATGCTCGAGTGGTAACTGTTATTGTAAGCGGACTCTAAAAATGCTAAATGTTGATCCCATCTGGTAAAAAAATCAATGACACATGCCCATAGCATATCCTCTAACACCTGAATTGTCCTCTCAGATTGCCCATTGGTCTGGGGAAGAAAAGTCGTACCCATATCCAAATGTGTACCCGAACCATACTATAAGGCCCTCCAAAAATGCGATGTACAACGAACCACGATTTGGCATAATAGAAATTGAAACTACATGAAGCCTCACAATCTAGCTACTATAGAGCAGGGCAAACCTCTCGATTGTATACTTCACCTTAATTGGGATGAAATGGAAGGACTTAGTCAATTGATCTACCACGTATATGGAATCAAAGCCACCAACTGTGGAAGGAAAACCTACCATGTAATCCATGAAAATGCGCCACTTCTACCCGGG
Source organism: Solanum medicagineum (assembly GCA_026153255.1). NCBI lineage: Eukaryota > Viridiplantae > Streptophyta > Magnoliopsida > Solanales > Solanaceae > Solanum > Solanum medicagineum. The sequence continues at coordinate 8,277 of JAPFFP010045529.1, read as the reverse complement.
AATGGGCATCCTCTGTAGCTCACCACCCATGCTCGAATTCTCACATTTAACCTGTTGACATGTCAAACACCTCGCCATAAACTCTGATATATCCTTCTTCATGCCATACCACTAGTAATGTTGGCTCAAGTCATGATACATCTTTACTACTCTTGGATGAATGGAATACCTAGTGCAATGGGCCTCGTCAAGTATCAATTTGATCAAATCACCTACCTTGGGCACACAAATACGATTCCCAATCCTCAGGAAACCATCCTAATCAAGTACCACTTCCCTAGCTTTACCTCTAGCCACCTTATCTCGGATGATACACAACTTCTCATCTTCAAATAGTCTCTCACGGATCTGATCTATCAAAGATGAGCGAGCCTCTATAGAAGTAAGAACTCCACCCTGATCCAAAATCTGTAATCTCACTAACCCATTGGCCAATCACTAAATATCTCTAGCCAAGGGTCATTCATCACCCCGAATAGTTGCAAGACTCGCCATGGTTGAATCTTTTCTACACAATGCATCAACCACCACATTAGCCTTCCTGAGATGATAAAGGATAGCCTTCATAGTCCTCCAAGAGCTCAATCCATCTTCTTTGCCTCAAATTTACATCTTGTTGGTTGAAAATATACTGTAAGTTGTGTTGGTCAGTAAAGATCTCATAATGGACCCCATATAGATAGTGATGTCATAACTTCAACACAAATACTACCACAGCCAACTCTAAATCGTGAGTGGGATAATTCTTCTAATAGGCTTTCAACTACATTTAAGCATAGGCTATCACCTTCCCCTTCTGCATCAATAATCCACCTAACCCTACTCTCGAAGTATCACAATAAACCATGAAATCAACACCCTCCTCTGGCAAGGTCAAGATAGAAGTTGTAGTCAACAACAACTTGAGCTTTTAGAAGCTCTCCTCACACTCATCGCACTAATGAAATACAACATTCTTTTGAGTGAACCTAGTCAATAGAGCTATAATAGTAGAGAAACCCTATACTAATCAGTAACAACAACAAGTTAAAACCATAAAATTGCGAATCTCTGTACCTGAGGTAGGCCTAGTCAGACCCTAGACAAGCTCAATCTTCATTAGATCAACCCAGACACCCTCCTTAGACACCACATGCCCTAAGAATTTCACAGAACTCAACCAAAACTCACACTTGGAGAACTTAGCATAAACCTTCACGTCCCTAAGCCTCTAAAGCACAATCCTTAAATGCTTCATGTTATCCTCCTTGGTCTTAGAATAGATTAAGAGGTCATCAATGAATACTATCACTAATGAATCTAGATACAGCTGGAACACCCCGCATCAACTCTATGAATGTTGCAAAGACATTAGTCAAATCAAAAGACATAACAGGAAACTCTCTGTGTCCATACTTGGTCCGAAAAGCTATCTTAGGTATATCTTAAGGCCAAATCTGTAGCTAATGGTACCCAGACCTCAAATCAATTTTAGAAAACAACACAACTCCCTGTAGTGGATCAAACAAATCATCAATACGAGGAGGTGGGTACTTGTTCTTGATAGTCGCCTTGTTAAACTGTCGATAATCAATACACATCCTTATGGACCCATCCTTTTTCTTCACAAATAATACCGAGGCACCCCAGGTGAAATACTAGGGCTAATAAATCCCTTGATCAATAGATCTTGGAGCTGCTCTTTTAGCTCCTTCAACTCAGCTGGAGCCATACGATGGGGAGTGCTAGAAATGGGCTTGGTGCACAACTCAAGGTCTATAGCAAAATTCAATATCCCTATCTGGAGGGACTCCCGGTAGATCGATAGGATATATATCCAAAACTCACAAACTATCGAAATAGAATCCATGGAAGTTGGCTTAGCAATGGTGTCACGAATAAAAGCCAAAAAATCCAAACACCCTCTATCAATCAACTTTTTTGGCTCGAATATATGAAATAACCTTACTAATATAAGAACCATTCAAACTTGTCCACTCTATCCTCGGTCAACCTGGCATGGCTAAGGTGACGATCTTGACATAGCAATCAAGAACAACACAATACAGAGATAGCCAATCTATACCCAAAATAACATCAAAATCTATCATATCTAAGATAATCATGTCTACCCAAGTCTCATAGCCTGCCAAAGTCATAAGATAGGATCGGTTCACCCGATCCACTACTAAAGGCTTACCTACTAGGGTCAAAACATAAAAAGGAATAGATATACAATGTCACGACCCGAGCCTAGTGCCTAGGAGTGACATGGAAAATGAGAATCCAAGAGTCCCCACATAAGCCTCATAGCATCAATATACACGTTATCGATTCGAAAACACATAATTAAACAATAGACACATAGTTCAAAGGGGTTGGTAAGTATGACTCACGCTATAGGTATGTAGTAGGGATAGGGGTTTGCAGAGATTCACATAGCACATAGTATATAAGAACTATAGGGTAGGTAAGTATAACTCACGCTATAGGGATAGAAGGGACTTTGGATTTTCCACATTTCCACATCTCATCATGAACATATCATCATAACATGAACTCATGAGATAGACATAATCATAGGCTCCATAGCAAATAGCGTAACACATTGCAAGCTTATACATAGAGTTTACATGATGTCCAACAATGCCACTAGTTCATAGAATAGGACAGGGGCAAAGACATGTCCCCGACTCACCCACAAAGTAAAGACATAAATGAAAATATCGTAATAGGTAGATAGAAGGTGGGTCTTGTCCTTAGAGTAAAGGACCACTACTAGCAAGTCTCACAATCCAATCTAACCGTCAAGAGGTAGATGAAGATACTCTGCGGTCCCTACATGGTTAGATCATGTAAGCAAAAATATGTGTTAGTATGTTTGAATGTACTAAGTATGAGGGCATGCAAACGCTTATGAAGTATGTTAACCTGCAATTAATGTTAGATGACAAGGCACATATATATAGAAGAAAGTATACAAGAAAGATTGTTATATCGATTGCCATGAAATCTATGATGCATGAATGCCATAATAGTTTATACATAGTAGGGATGTGACCTCAACCAATATAAGACCAAGTGAGCTATAACTTGGAACTCCAAAGTCTGCCCCACACCGAAAAAAGGGGTGATCTACTTGCCAAAGGTAGATCTTGATCATAATCATCCCATAAAGGGGCATAAACATAAACCTATGCTAGACACAAAGTTATGAGAAAGTAGACTTTATGTAATGATCCCTTGGGTTGAGCCCCCACCTCCAATCCCAATCGGTGCTAAGTCAACAACCCACTAGAATACATATACATATATCTGCTTGAAAAAGAGGCATAAGTCTTTCAAATCATTTCCATTCATACTTAGGCTTAAAGCTAAACATACTTCATAATCATGCATACTTGGGATAAAAAACCAAATTATACTTCATGTCATACTTTCATGCATTAGAATAGCTCCTTGATACTTATACATAGTGATGCATAACACCTATGGGTCTCTTGAGCCTAATAATAGACATAATGTGATCAAATGTCATTTCATAACCATACTTCCATGAAATCATAGTCATAATCATAAACCCACATCATAAATCTCATAAAAATAAATGTTCATGCACGCATATGTCATGAGAAATGAATGAATAGCATGGATACTAGGAATTCATAGTTAAATCATCATAATATAATGAAATAATAGTAAATCCATGACGAAATCAACAATTGAAACATACTTGAAATTACGCATGCATAGATTCATAATTTAAAGGGATATGCATATTCAAACCTTCATAATAACAATGCAAGCCAACATTATAGTGCTTAAATCATAGTAATAACATCAATTAAGTACAACCTGTGACTCAATTTAATCAAATCAACACTAGTTTAAAAGACCCATATTCAAGGTAAGTTTAAAAATTCATAAAATAAGAAGTAAGAAGTTCTTGTGTCTTCATGATTGAAAGAGATCATGAATCTATCCCACATACTTTAGACAACTAGAAGAATATGTATGGAATTGACCACAATTTGAAGTCATGTTGAAATCCTAGGTTGGATCCCCTAATACAAGACTTGAAGAGAGAACTTAGGAATCGAATTCTAGAGCTTCGGTGTAATAAGAGTGAATGAGTGCAAAAGGGTGAGTATAATCTGATTTAGGGGCTTAGAATAGGTTCCATGGTCCTAAAAGACCTTTAGAATAAACCAAAATTACAAAAAGATCATTAATGAAGAGGACTTTAAAATGTGTCCAGGGGTCTTGTACAAATGCACCACAGTCCATACAAAAGTGCACTGACCATACAAAATGCTTGTGAAAATGCCTTCTCTGACACTTAGAAAACATTTGGCTCAGGACGTTCCCATTGAAGGCTTCACAGTCTGTACAAAGGTTCACTAATCGTACAATAGTCTATACAAATGACCTAAGTTCCAAGATGGTAATTTTATATTTAGAACAATATTTTGGGGTGAGTACTTCACGAGGCACCCCACCACGACTCGTGGTAGTCTCCACGACACGTAAAGGGTCTCCTGGTGGTTTCCTTAGTCAAAATCTTGGCTTGAAGGCTGGACACGAGCCACTTCCGAGGCTAGTGGTGAGGACCACGACTCGTGGGAAGTGCCATGGAGGGACACCAAGCCTAAAATCCTCTCTTAAGCAACATGAAGCCATGAACAAAGCCAAAGGTCACCCCATGGATTCCCGTATGACTTGCGGGAGTTTTCCTGGAGGATCACCTTGGTCAAAAACTTCAGGAAACTTGATTTTAAACATCCGTAAGGCCTCCAAAGGTCCGGTTCCTTAATACAGTCACATAGTAAATCAAACCCAGATAAGAAATATACAGACACATATAAATAAGTAGAGTCAGGATCAAATAACATAGATGCAAGGAGATGGCAAACCAGAATAATACCTGTGATAAAAACATCAGAGGCCTCAACCTCGGGTCTACCTGGGAAAGCATAACCCTGGCCTCCCTATCCTCCACTAGTCAAAGTTGCCTCTCTACTACTAGAATATGTGGATGTATCACTCGCTCCTCTACCTCTAGTATGTCCATCTCTGTCAGCATGACCCTTACCCCGACCCCTAGTCTGTGGATTGTACCTCTAGCTGATGGCCGGATCTCTAACTGGTGCTGCACAAAAAGAGTGGTGGGGCCTATAATAATTCTGCATGGGACACTATTGAACAATATGATCTAGAGATCCACACCCAAAACATGATCTAGGCTGGAAGGATGCTGAGAGGGAATATGAGGGATACTATAGCCACTCCAGCCATCAGCCTCTACAGAGAACAGGCGGAACTACGGCCTAAACTGTAAGAATCACGGGAACCTCGCCCTCGCTCTAATGTTGGTAGTGTTGCATGAACCTTGCAGTGCTGGAATGATCTACCTCCCCTAATTATGCCTCTGCCCCCAAATGAGGCACCTGAGAACTGTCCAGACGTACGGACCCATTTGGGGTCCCCAAACTCCTCTCTTTCATGAGCTCTTCCTTCTTGGTGCACTAACCACTACCTGAAAAGATGCTCCACCATAGATACTGAAAGCATTGACCATTTGAGAGAATATATTAGCTTACTCATTAATCGATGAACTCTCTCCACCTAAGTAGGAAGTATAGCTGTGACATGCCAAACTAGTTGGAAAAAATGGAACTCATACTTCGAAACTGTCATAATGGACTATCTAAAACTCTCAAATCTCACATAGCTCTCTTCTTAGACACTCCAAGGGACAAATCTATCATAAAAGGCACTAGAGAATGTCTCCCAAGTCATCGGAGGAGACCAAACTGGAAGAGATCTCGAATAAGTCCTCCACCACTCCCTAGCTAGTCCACGGAGCTGTAGAGGAACATACCATACACCATGAGTCTCTACTAACCCCATGACTTCAAGTAATTTCCTACAAGTAGTCAAAAAATCATGTGCATCCTCAATCTTCCCACCCTGAAACTGAGGTGGGTCTATCTTCTTAAATCTCTCATACCTATGTTGCTCATCATCAGTAAAGGCAGAGGAACCTCAACAATAGATGTTACTGGTGGATGCTCCACATGTACCTAGGCCTCAAGGTTTGCTACTGGTCCAGAGGATGAATCCTAGCTCGTCTTTGAGAAGTACATAGTGTATCAACTGAGCTACCTACTTGCCCCATATTATCAAGAACAGTCAAAACTCTCACAAGTGTATCATTAAGTAATGGTGTTGCAGTATACGCAGGAGGAGCATGCTCCTCTCTAGGCTCCATAGCGGGCTCTGGGGAGATGCCCCACTTATAATCTCTAGCCGATGTTGTTCCTCGGCCCCGACCTCTACCTCAACCTCTGGCTCGGTGCCTACCTCTAACTGCAGTCTCAATAGCAATCTCGGGGACTGCCTCCTCTCTTCCAGTAGTTTTTGTAGCTTTAGACCTCGTCATCTATCAAAATGGCACATGAATACTCAGCACTTAAGCAAAGATCCACGCCCGAATTGATTAGAAAGAACCAAAAGCAAATTTCCTAACAGTCTTCATAGGCTCTCAAGGATAAGTAATGAATGTCTTTGCACAGATCCTTAAGTCTTTAGTAGAGTGGACTTTTACACATGTGAGACCTATGAACCTGGGACTCTTATACAAAATTGTCAAGACCCTAAATCAGGGTGTGATGTCACTCACAGTCAGCCCAAATGTGAACAACCTATTACGATAACAAAAGCAGAAGATAAAATAGTCTAATATAAAAGATAAGCATAAGAAAACCAAACTACAACTGTCTAAGAATTTGTGTCACATGTACAATCCTTTAATAATAAGAATATTTAAATGATAATAAAAGTCTTGATGTCTAGTCCTCAAATAGAACATGACATAAAATAGAATCCTTGTAGGTCTACCAAAGGGACAAACAGCTAGCTCATAATGGATCGAAAAACTTGATCCTATAGCTGAGAAAATCTAACAATAGGAATCGAGCTTGCAACCGATGAAAATGTAGCAAGGGGTGAGAACAAAACAACACGTTACTCAGCAAATGGAAACTAAACCTAAAGTAAAGCACTTAAGAACACAAGTACTCCTATCCACTGATGTCGCCCAAGTTACACCTATTTTTTAGAGGATAAAGCGATTGTTGTCAAAATATATAACCTAACCATGTTTAAAGTCGAACCCATAGGGAATACGTAGACTAAAGAGAATTCACCAATATGCAATCCGAACAATTAACCAACTTAATTCCACAAAGGGGAGGAGTGCAATAATCAATGAGAAAATAAAACTAACTAATAATCACAAGAGAGAAGTCACTAATGGAGAGAAAGTAGGTATTATGTTCCCCGTGATTCCCCAACTCAGTATCACTGGATAACCTAATTCTTTTCTAGTTTATAGCATGAAGGATGGTAATTTATGTTCACTAAGCCCTTTGGTCAAAAGTGAGAGGTGAATTTCACTATGTGACTTGGCACATCTACATAGTGTGCATTACTAACCATTACCTATTAGTCCCAGTACAACCTCCCCTTGGCCCAGTTTGGTTGATTAGACTAGAACATATCAATTGAATCCTGTTAATTAATCTCTTTTCCTATTTATTACTACCTTGGTCTAGTCAGTAATAGTGGGCGGGTTCTAGGGATGGCCACCACCAGAAGACATACATAACGAAGAGAATTAATTAATACATACATATAAACCTTCTAAGAATTATGAATTATCCGATTTTGCCTTGCTAGTTCTTCATGGTTCTCACAACCCTAGTTGTAGATTTAGCAACCCATCTATGTGTAGATGCAAAAATTATGAATTGAGAAGACATAATTGAACACTAACACAATAGAATTAAGAACAAGCAGTACAACTTCAATGAAAATCACAAGCTTAAACATTGAATTAAACAACAAGTGTTCTCAAAGACTCTCCAATCTGATCTTACAATTTTCTCTCTCAAAATATTGAGTTCTTTGAGTAATAGTTGAAAAATTCTAAAAAATAACCTAAAAACCTATTTATAATAATTAAAATTCAAGTCCTAAACAAAATATGAAATTGGTCGGCACGCCATACGAAAGGTACTTTACGACCCATAATCGGGGTCACGTACTCAACTACTAGAATTTTGGACTTTAACTCTAGGACACCCCTCTACGGCTCGTAAAGTGAGTTGTGACTCGTAAAAGGGCTTTCGTCTGATGACATTCCTGCACGACCAATTCTCTGATTCTCAGGGCACGAATCCTCTATGACTCGTAAACTCCTCTGTGACTCGTCTGCATGTTCGTAGAATAAACTTC
>JAPFFP010045528.1:0-11571 GCA_026153255.1 Solanum medicagineum | reverse complement strand
AACCTAACCCAACTTAAAATAGGAAAACTGACGTCATCATGGGCACAGGCAACTACACGGCCCGTGAAACACTATACGGACTATTTACCGGTCCATGTGGTGACACTTGTTTTCAGACTTTCATCCTCTCTTCATGTTCGTTGACACGGCTTATGTAAGGGTCAACGGTCCATGAGACGGACCATATCCCTTGCGTTTGACTTTTTGCTGCTTCCCCCAACATCATTGCCCAAGTCACGGACGGTGGTTGCTCACGCGGCCCGTGGCAGGCCCCGTCTCTTTCCACTTGTACGCTTTTATTATTTTTGACGTGTTGGCCATCTTCACATCACTTTGATAGCACATGACAAGACCCGTGTCAATTCCCACAGTCTGTGAAGAGTACCGTGGGACGTTCCTTAGGAGAATTTTCTCCAACTCCTTTCCTCATCAAGCCTTATTGTACCACGCCAAGTGTGAGGCCGCAATAGACCTCACGGTCCGTGTAGTGATACACGAGCCGTGAAGGTACCCGTGGTCCTTCACTTGGCTCCATTTTTGATTCACTAGTCAAGGCCACCTCCACATGGCCTCTCACAGTTCGTGCGATGCTACACGGGCTATGGAGGCCTCCTTGTGCCATCACTTGATCGTTTTTTCATTTATTTTCTTATTTTTCACCCATTTCTCCACGCCTTAATCACTTTTCCTGAAAAATAACAAAAACACACATCAAAACAACAAATTTGCTCGAGAACACACAAAAATCCTTTGTTTAAAGCGTTACAAGAGTCATATTTCTATGACTCATCAGCTTGTTGTTTGATTACGCTTCCGCAACCAAAGATGTGCAAATGATATGCTAAGAGGCTTGTTTGGATTTTGTTTGGATTTATCAATTTCTCATGTCATGTCTAGGACCTAGGATTGGGTCATGGAAATTGCTACCTCCTTCTTCAACAAATCAAAATCGACTCTTAAAGTTGATGTGTCTGTACTACCAGCACCTGCCTTTTCTACAGCTGCCACTCTATCTTTCAAGCTGGCCAACTCTTTCCCATGTCATCAATTATTGACTTGAGTCTATTCATCCTCAGTTTGTGTACCTCCCGTAACTCTCGCTATTTTGCCTCAACCTCAATATATGACCTCAGAGCTTAATCTATTGGTTTCCTCAACTAGCTTAGGCATAGATGACTCAACCCTAGTGACATGAAGATCGGCTACTTTAGCCAGCGGGTGGAAAGCAAGAATAGTGGCCTTAGTGAGTGGGGGATGGTCATCTGTGACCTATCCCTCAGCGGAGGGGATAGGGCTAGGAGATGATGTAAAGTAGAGGAAGGAGAAGTTATACCTGCCTAAGTGCCCAGCTCTGCAGCGCTAGACTCGAGGGCCTCAACATCAACTACTGGCATTTTGTCAGCCAGCTTCTTCCTTGCCTTGTCCTTCTCATCCCTCAAAAACTTAGCCTTAATCCGTCGAATGTCAGTAGATGTCGTTGGAGTTACCTCCACATCGATCTTTTTGTTCCTAGACAACCCAGTCTACTTACATAAAGTTGTGATGAGGCTTGGGAATGGCAGAGTGGTTTGCTCCTTTTTTTCCCTGGTAAGGATTTCTGGAGCGATAATTGACCAAAGATTCAACTCTTTTCTATCCATAATGCAACCGATCAATGCAGCTTTGGCATGTCAAAGTATCGACTCATTCTATGAAGGTATCGAATTGTTGGTAACTAATCCGACAAAAACCTCGCTGGTATGTTCATCTCCATTTTCTAAATAATTGCTCCCTCCTTCAACCATGAGGGAGCTAGAATTTCAATCAATGGGGTCAATCAAGCTTTAATGTATTCAAAAGTTTGGAGCTGCATTAAATCTTTCATGTAACTACAGCTCCAGAATGTGCAACCCAGGATGTCACTAATTTTGGCATCACCGCATGTGACTTGCACATCCCTAACCTCTACAGCATCAAGAGGTTTTAACACCATTGGCACTCTGCTTTTGCTCTTTGGCAGGGCTTAACCATAAACTTCATAGACTTTGCGGATCGGGCTGGGCACATACAGATCCCGAGGCATGGTGAAGATCTAGAATTTATGGATTTTAAGGACTTCCTAAACCTTCAAATACTGAGCAATCACTCCCTCAATTGATGATTGTTTCTCTTCTAAAATTGTGTTGTGCCCTTCAGCCCTGAGCCTATTTAGAAACCTTGGGGTCATTGTTTCTTGATTTCTCTGTGAAGACTCTATGAAGGAGTCATGTATGGCCTTAGTCTTGGATTCACTTTAAGGTCTCTTAGGACTAGATTTTGCTGGCAAAGGTGATGGTCTATTAGAGTTAGCTAGAACATGTTTCTACTTGGTCATCCTACAAAACATAGTCAAATATGGTGTGAGTTGAAAGTGTGAAGCAATTAGGTGCAAAATTTAAGCATAAGAGAATCATTCATGGTTGATAGGACTATTTGACCGCAAAACATACTCGATGATACAACGAATTGATTTGGTGGTCAAACAAACCATCGCCTTTTTGCATAAATTTCAGACTCTAGGCTACTGCTACTTTCGGCAATGATCATACACACTTGGTGATACGCCGAATTGATTCGGTGATGGAAAATTCCATCACCGAAAGTTGTAGCATTCAAACATGAAGGTCAGTCAAATAAGGCTATGCATATGATAATTAGGCATATCGCCAAGTTCACTTAGGCGGTCAAACGATCATCGCCAAAGGTGAATGGCATGGCCCTTCATCCACTCACTCAAAATTCAACAAGTTTAACCCAAGAACATGGATGAGAGTCATGCACTAACCCATAATCAAACATCAATGCATGCTCATCTATTAATTATCACAATCATATGGTTTCCATGGCTATAAACTCAATCAAGTGACGACTTACACTTAAGAATGACGTAACACAATCCATAATCATGCAAGTTCACTTCACTAAAAGGAGTTTAAAGGTTACTCAGACTACACCCATAACTCATAACAACAATCAATTCAAACAAGCAAACATTTTCAATCAAGCATTCTCATGATCATGGTACTATCTCAAGTGACAGCTATGAAATTGAGACAATACCAATAAACATTGCACAATTGGCAACAAAGCGTTTATTCATAAACCTAGCCCAAACAATAGTCACCACCAATTTAAATGATTTTAGAGGGAATCAAAATCCACAATAAATCATCATATATGCAATACAAGGTTTTAGCATCACCATAACGATCTGGCCACATAATTTCCAAAAAGATTTGAAGAAATAAAGTATGATTAACACAATTTAAACCTAGATCAACCATATTACCAATGGCATTCCTTCAAAAGAACTAAAACAAGGACCAAAAACATACCTCTTCAATAGTGAGACACAATGAGAATCCTTAAAGATGCTTTGGTGATGAATATCCCCAACATCTTTATGAAAATTTTCAAACAAAAGCTAATAGGGGGTGTTGACATGTGAAAGGAGGAAAAACAGAGGGGGGAAGTGAAATCACCAAAGCATTTGAAAAGCCTTAAGTAAGGTTGTTTGGTGATATCGAACAACACTGCCTAACACATTCGGCACTACACCAAGTGTGCTAAGGACCGCATTTTTAACAATATGCATACCATTCTTTCACCCTTGAAGGTAGGTGAACTTGACCATCGCACATTGCTTTTGGCAATTCACCGAGTAACCATTGAGGCTGTAAAATTCCACAATACTTCAAGAATCACCAGGTGACTCGAAAGGCGGTCAAACTAACAATCACCTTTTCGACTCGACATACGCCTACTGGTTCTATTGATTGCCCTCTCAGCTCTCCACTCCAATTTTTCTCTTTTTCATCCCTGAACCAATCACCCACTATTTAAGACTAAAAGTAGTAACTACTTACCTTGGGTTGCCTCCCAAGTAGAGCCTTAGCTAATGTCATGGCACGACATAGTTCCACTTCTTCATCAAGTCACCTCCGACTGGTTTATCACTGACAATACTTTGGGATTATCTCCAGACTTCAAAGTTTTGGATATGTTAAAAACTACTTCCTTATCATTCACTCTAACCTTAAGGTCTCTACTCTCTACATCTACAATAGCTCTTATGGGGGCTAAGAACGGCCTACTCAAGATAATTAGAATGTCGGTATCCACCATATAATCTAAGATCACAAAATTAGCAGGAATAATGAATTTGTCCACCTTCCTAACACATCATTTAAAATTACAACTGGTCATTTGATAGACCGATTATCCATGAGTAGCTAAATTGTTATCGGCGAAGGGTTCTTCAACCCCTATTCTTCAAATATGGCTGGGGGCATAAGGTTTATACTTCCTCCCAAGTCACATAGTGCCTTACTGAACTTTGAGGCTCCAATGGTGCATGGAATTGTGAATGCACCTTGGTCTTCTTTCTTCTCTACCAACTTTTGTGTTAAAATTTATTACAATTATGAGACATTTCGATTGTCTCACACTCAAGAGCTCACCTCTTTGTGACCAACTACTTTATGAATCTAGCAAAATCTGGCATCTCGATCAATGCTTCTACAAGTAGAATATTTATTGACAATGAGTTAAACATAGAGAGGAATTATTGAGACTTTGCATCCTTCTCTTTCTTCTTCAATCTCCGAGGAAAAGGAGGATCAACCTTGACTTGAGGTGTTTTCAACCTCACAACTGGACTTGAATTTTTAGGGAATATTCTCTTGGCATTCACAGCATCATCCCCACTTTTCTCTTATTTCTCACTCTCGAGATCACCAAGAGCATCACCATCTTCATGTTTTGCTACATACTCATCAACTTCAATAGTAACTGCACCTTCTTTTTCTCTCACTTCATTCAGGCCTTCTTCAACAACAAGTGATGGCTTTATGCCTTCTACCACTTTCCCACTACGAGTAGTAATGGCTAAGCATTGCTTATTATTTCCCTTAGGATTGGCCATTCTTTCACTAGGTAAACCTCATTTTGGATGCTGATACAGATAAGACGATACGTTTCCAAGCCAAGTTCCCAGATGCTTAATCGACACTGAATTTGATATCATTGTTTGACTCAACAGAGAAAAGTTAGACTTCATCTCCTTCAAGACTTTATACGAGGTTTCTACCTTGCTCAAGATTTGGGTGAGCATATTTTCAATCAAAAGATTTTCTTGTTTCACCACAGGGTCAAAGGTGGAACATACCTATCTCCCATCCCATCGGGTTTCTCCCACGCCTAATTTGAGGTTAGTCAAGCTACGCATGATCTCGCCATCCAGTGTTATTCCAACCATGATTCTCAAGTGGCCTTGGAAAAGCCAGTAAAATCCACCATTTGGTTTCCCATATAATATACCTCCTTGTTATAACCACCTTCAAATGGTGCACCATCAAACATCACATCACTAGCAGTTCCCACAGCATTCACACTTTTACGATTTTCTCCCATCATATGCTTAGTCAAGAGATCAAGCTGAGTTAGCATTTTAGCCATGTTCTCGTCCTTCACTTGATCCTTAGTGAGTTGCTCCTTGGATGGACCAATGTGCCCTAAAGGTACCATATCATCTCTTGCGTACCGTGCTGAGTTAATCTTTTTCATGACATCTAGGAGGTCACAAAATTCAGTGGATGTTAGTGTCATTAGTCCTCCTCTCACTAACTGATCAGCTTCTCCCTTGTTAACCGCCTCGAGGCTCACATAGAAGTATTGGAAAAGCATATGGTTTGGAACTCCATCTGCTTAAAGTTATCAATACTTCTTCTCAACATTATCATCTTCAAGAGAGGGAAAATCTTTCAAGGAATGCATTTTGCAGCTCCTCCCATGAAGTAATAAAGTCACGAGGTAGCTCAGCTAGCCACCTCACTGCCTCTTCGGTGAATGAAAAAGGAAACAACCTCAGTTGAATGGCTTCTTGGCTCACTCCCCTAAAATTGAAAGGGAGACACACGTCAACAAAGTTCCTTAGGTGTTCATGAGGATCTTCGTGGCCAAGTCCTTCAAACAATCCCTTTAACTGGAGGAGTTTCTCCACAGTGCTTGTTACAATGAAAATTGACTCCTATGACTAATGGGGTTAGTTGGATAGCACATGTGCTTCCCGCTTGGTCCCGGTTAACACCTTGCATATCATTCACATCTCCAACATTCTCACCATGAACCCTCCCTTCATTCTCCATCTTTACACCTACTTTTAAACAGCAAAATCAACAAGAAACAGTAAAAACAACTCTAACTACCAGAACAAAGTCAACAAACACTTCTATTATGAACACGTTGATTCTCCAGCAATGGTACCACTTTATATGTCGCCTAACCCAGCTAAATACAGGTGGTCGTCATCAGCATAATAACCTAACTGAGAGTTTGGGGTCAAATCCCACAGGGAATCAAAGTTCAAGATAGAAGTGGTTAGTTGGACTAAGAAATTTTAGGATCTGGGGGTTGAAATATTTTGATATAAGAGTCAACTATACGATATCTAATTAATAATTTAATCATCAAACGAGGGAAGATGTTGGGCATGTGCAAATATGGGAATCGATCTACCAGCAGGGTTTAAATATTTGACTAAAAGAGTTGGTAATGAGTGAATAGGATAGGTTGCTTGTAACCCATGTTCAGCTATGATACATGAGTATTCAATGATGATATCATAAGCGGACCACCGAGGACATGCTTGGCCTAAGTCTCATCAAAACCCCTAATACCTTGGTCATTGAATCCATGGCTGTGGGCTTCAACTGAAACCCTAAGAGGTTTCTAGCCATTACATCCATTCCACACTCTAATAGTTCTAGATAAGGCTACAATCAGAGATCTAAAGTAAACCTCAAATTTACAACCTTGAAATTATAGATTAAACATAGGAATGGATATAAATTCACTCAAATCAACTGCAAATAAGCTAAAATATTGAAGACGCAATAAACAAAGTTAGAACTCATATCAATAGCACACCCCCAAAATGGGAGTTTTAGACACATATGCTAGAAATTAAATATTTGATACCAAACATAGCAATTGCAGTCATAGTTGATTATCACTGGCTAATCTACTCCAATTTAGCTTCTCAAGAGCTTGTAAACCCCATCAATCCTTGTACACTAAAGAAGGAAAGTTATATTTACTACTCTCTATGTAAAACTTAGAAGAATGGTATGTTCTGATATGATATGTACAATGTCCTTTCTAATTTTCTTATATAGTCCATGCAAATGTGTGAGAGTTTGTGGTCTGAATTGTCATTTGGCGATCAAGTCCAACCATCGCCGAGCACTCTGACGATGCGCCAAATATATACTTGACCACTTTTCTTTGCATTTTCATAAGGCTTTATCTTCTGCAACGTTAGTCGATGGTTCTTCACTCCACTGATTCAATTTGGTGATTCACCGAAGTTCCTATCACATCACCTTCTTATCAGGGTTCTGGGCTTTGAGTATTACAACTTTAGGTGGTATCCTATGCCATTCGACGGTGATCCAAATATGATTTGTGACATCTATTTAGATTGTGTTCCCCACTTGAGCTGGAACCTTGGTTGCTGCAATCCTAGGCAATCTCTGTAAGTGTTCGATGGATCGCCGATTGTATAGGCGATGCCACTTTTCTCCACCTTTTTGCACTTTTGCTCCCTTTCCAAGATTTTTCCAAGTATTGTCCATTTGTGCAATTTTAATCCTATTTCCTGACATAATACCTGCATATTCATTAGAGATTAGAAATAATAGCACACTAAGAACAATGTGTCTTTGCAAACTAGCCCCAAAACGAGTTCGGAATATGGACTTATCAATGTGCTAACGGTGAGCGCTAAGAAATAGAATACATGTATCATATGCAAAAAATACAACATGTACATCATGAAAATTTTCAAATCATGCTTGAAATAACATTTACATTACAACCTCAAAATCACATAATCATGCATACATGACATGAAAATGACATGCAAGGATGGGGAGGCTCTCAAGTGGGAAATATCATAGTACCTCAAGCTTGATTAGAATGGAAGAGATAGGGGTATCTCTTCTTCATATCTGTTTCAGCTTTCCAGGTGGCACTTTCGACCCGTTGGTTCTTCCAAAGGACTATGATGGATATATGTCTTTATTTCTCAACCTTTTCACTTGTCTATCCAAGATTTTTACCGAAACTTTTCCATAAGTCAAATTCTCCTCAACATTCACCACTTCAATGCCACAATGGAATTTGGGTCTCCAACACTTCCTCAACATAGAGACATGGAAGACCGGATGAATCATACTCATCTGTATAGGCAACTCCAATTCATATGCAACTTTACCAACACGTATCAAGATCCGATAAGGCCCTACATATCTATGGCTTAACTTTCATTTCTTACCAAAACAAACTACACCCTTTATTGGGGAGACCTTCAAGTATACCCAATCATCAACTTTAAATTCAAGGTCTCTCCTCCTAGTATCAGCATAGGAGTTTTGCTTGCTTTGATTCGTCTTCAATCTTTCCCCTATAACCCTATCCTAACCAAATAAAGCCATTTCCCCCACGTCAAACCACCCAAACAAGGATCTGAAACTCCTACCATATAGAGCTTCAAAGGGAGTCATTCCAATGCTAGCATGATAGCTATTATTGTAAGAAAACTCAATAAGTGGAAGATGCTCATCCCAACTACCCTTAAACTCCAAACACAAGGCTTAAGCATGTCCTCAAGAGTTTGAATGGCTCTTTCGGGATGGCCATCCATTTGTGGGTGAATTGTCATGCTAAGCTTGACTTTAGTACCTAGTCCTCTTTGGAAAGACCTCCAAAACTACGAAGTGATATTGAGCATCATGATCCAAAATAATAACCAATGGGACCCCATGCAATCTAGCCAACTCATGAATGTATAACTTGGCATAACTTCGGCACCATAAGTCAGTTTAACCGATAGGAAGTGGGACGACTTCGTCATTCTATCAACAATAATCCAAATAGAATCAAAGTGCTTTCTAGTATTTGGTAACTAATCACAAAATCCATGTTGATCTCTTCCCACTTCCAAGTAGGAATCTTTATATCTTGTGCTAGGACACCCGACCTTTGATGTTCGGCTTTGACTTGTTTGCAATTATGGCAACTAGCTACAAACTTGGCAATGTCTCTTTTCATACTACTCCACCAATACACATCCCTCAAATCCCTATACATATTTGTAGAACCGGGGTGAATGGAGTAAGATATATTATGAGCCTCATTCAAGATCAAGTCCCTTAAGACATCGACATTGGGCATACATAACCTACCTTGGTACCTAAAGACACCATCTCTCCCTTAGGAGAAAACATCCACCTTGTCATCCTTCACCAATAACTTTAGTTCCACCAAAGCAGGGTCAAGGTCTTGTTTAGATTTGACCTCTTCCACCAAGGAAGGCATAGAACCATCTACAAACACCAAACCTCCCTTTTCGGCCTCATCCAATCTAACTCCCAATCTAGCCAACCGGTGAACTTCTCTTGCCAATTCCTTCTTGCCATCATCAATATGAGTCGTACACTCCAAGTACATTTTACTTAGAGCATCGACTACAACATTAGCCTTGTTTGGATGACAATGCACACTTATGTCATAATCTTTAAGGAGTTATAACCACCTCCTTTGCCTTAAATTTAAATCTCTATGCGTAATACGTATTGGAGACTCTTATGATAGATGAACAGTCTACATGAACCCTATATAAATAGTGATGTCATATCTTTAAAGCAAATACCAAAACCGCTAACTCAAGACCATGGGTGGGGTAATTACACTCATTCACCATTAGTTGCCTAGAAGCATAGGCAATAACCTTGCCACTTTACATCAACACACACCCCAAATCGATTCTTGAAGCATCGCAACAAACCGCAAACCCTTCCAACCCTTCCGATAGAGCCAAAATAGGAGCAAATGTAAGCTTGTCTTTCAAAGTTTGAAAAATGCTTTTACACTCATTGGTCCAAAAACATTTAGCCTTCTTTTGTGTCAACTTTGTCAGGGAAGAAGCAATTGAAGAAAAACCATCAACAAATCTTTGGTAGTACCCTGCCAAACCCAACAAACTCCTAATGTCCATTCAAGTCAAGGGTCTAGGCCAATTTCTTACCACCTGCGTCTTTTTTGGATTCACTTTAATCCCTTCACCCGACACCACATGCCCTAGAAATGAAACTTCCTTTAACCAAAATTCATATTTGTCAAACTTAGCAAACAACCTTTCTTGCCTCAATGTTTGCAACACTACCCCTAAATGTTTCGCATGTTCTTCTTACTCCGCGAATAGATCAAAATATCATCAATGAATACCACCACAAACATGTCGAGGTAGGGTTTACATACCCTATTGATGATATCCATGAATATCGCCAGAGCATTAGTTAGGATGAAGGATGTCACGACAAACTCAAAATACACATATCTTGTTCAGAAGGCCGTATTGGAAATATCAGACTCCCTTACCCTAAATTGATGATACCCGGACTGAAGGTCAATCTTTGAGAAGTGAATAGCCCCTTATAGTTGATCAAAAGAGTCATCTATCCAAGGTAGGGCATGTTTGTTCTTCACGGTGATCTTATGAGTTGTCGGTAGTCGATGCACATTCTAAGTGAGCCATCCTTCTTCCTTACAAACAACACCAGCTCACCCCATAGTGACTTGCTAGGCCTGATAAAACCCTTCCCAAATAGGTCCTTCAATTGATCTTTCAACTTCTTCAACTCTGCCAGTGCCATGTGATAAGGGGGAATAAAAATGGGTTGGGTATCGGGGAGGAGGTATATACCAAAATCTATCTCCTTTTAGAGAGTGATACTAGGAAGCTCATCAAGAAAAACATCAAGAAATTCATTAACCATTGGAACCGACTCAATAGGAGGGACTCTAGACTCAACATCCCTAACTCTTACAAGATGGTATATCCAACCCTTAGAAATGAAATCTCGAGCATTAAGACAAGAGGTTAACCTACCCTTAACCATTGAATTATGACCTACCCACTCAACGACGGGTTCATTAGGGAAATAGAACTTAACCTTGCGAGTTTTGCAACCAATAGAGGCATGATATGCATGTAACAAGTCTACCCAAGAATATTGCCAAAATCACCTTGTCAAGTTCAACAAAATCACAAGGTAAGACTTTATGCAATATGAACACGTGGAAACCCCTATAGGCTCTTTTAGAAACAATGGAATCACCAACGAGGGTAGACACTTCAAAGGGCTCATACAACAACTCGGGACACACATAATGTCTATTAGCAACAAAAGGAATAATAAAAGAGAGAGCACCACCCCAATCGAATAAAGCATATACATCAAAAATTATAGATATTTAACATACGAGTAATAGCATTGGGTGCTTCATCCACCCCTTGCCTCTCTTGAAGAGCACAAAACCGATTATGTTGTGGAGCATCTCCCTATTGGCCATCTTATGCCCTTGGTCACCATGAGCATCTTGTCCTTGATGATGGCCATCTCTACCATAGGTTGTGTAACACCCCACATTTTTACTTGTACTAATTATATGTGAATAAATCATGACATGGATTGGTCAAAGTAGCGTCAA
>JAPFFP010045527.1:0-11573 GCA_026153255.1 Solanum medicagineum | reverse complement strand
GTTGAGAATGATTTATGTAGGCTTTGATTGAAATATTTTGAATTGGATAATTATCCTATGCTGATATTTGACTTGTGTATTAATGATGGAGGTATATTATATGTGAAATAGTGATTATTTGTTATTGATATCGAAGTGATACTTACTTTAAGATGTGAATGTTGTTAAGGTTGTGATGGTATTGAGATTAAGGATATGACAATATTTATGTTATTGAGCTACCCATTGTTGATTTTGAGATATATGAATTTGCATGGGCATCTTGCATATTTTATTTCCATGAACATGATTATTGTGTATTTACTATGTGTTTGCTGGATGATCCAAGAAAAGAAATGCAAAGCCGAAGGGAAATGGTTATGGCTAATGAAAAAGAATGAGAATTAAAGAGGATGTACTATGATTCAAGGAAAGTGTCGCACGCCACGATGAATACTATGATTCGAGGGTCGTGTCGCACGCCGCGACGATTACTATAATTCAAGGGACGTGTCGTACGCCGTGACGGATACTATGATTCGAGGGCCGTGTCGCACGCTGCGACAGATACATGATCCATGTGTGGCCCCCATGGGCTCTGACAGATATATGGTCGCACGCCGCGACAGATACATCAGCGGATGTGTATCACTAGGACAGACATTCATCATTCTACGTGACATTACATTGCATTGCATTACGTCTCATTATCATTTATAAATGTGTGAGTGTTTTGTGAAACTTGTGGGGAAATTCTCATACGGGTGGCCAGAAATTGAAGATCTGAGGAAACTGATGCCAAAATATTGTGAACTAAAAGGCGAATGCAAGATTGGTTTGCTTAGCGACAGACATGTTTTAGTTAGAGCGACGCTAATGGAGGATTATGTTCATTTGCTCTCAAAGCCAGTCTTTTATATCATGACCCGAAACAAATCCTTCCCAATGCGAACTTTAAAATGGGATCTTCTATTTAATCCGGTGGAAGAGACGTCAACAGCCATTGCCTGGATTTCCTTTCCTGCATTACCACCCAACTTTTTTGGGGAGGAAGCAATCTTTTCATTAGCAGCGATTGTGGACAAGCCTTTACAGGTTGATTTAGCCACCAAAAATCAATCAAGGCCAAGCTGTGCCAGAGTGAAAGTGGAGATAGATCTTTTAAAAGAATTTCCAAGAAGGATCAAAGTCTGTGTAAAGAATGGTGAGAATCCAGTTTTGGAGAAATGGTTCAGAATTAGATATGACTATCTCCCCAAATACTGCAAGATTTGTATGATTCAAGGACATAGTTAGGATCAATGTTATGTTAAATACCCTGAGCTATACAAATATAAAAGGACAAAGGATGTCGATAAAGATGCACCAACATTAATGTTATGTCAAATACCCTGAGCTATACAAAGATAAAAGGACAAAGGATGTCGATAAAGATGCACCAACATCAGATAAGGGTGACAAAGATAAGAGTCTAGATAAGGAAGGTAAAAAACCTGATGAAGGTTTTGCTGAACCAAAAAAAGAAAAATGGAGGTAAACAAAACCATCCTCCACATAAAAAAGATCTTGTCTAGACAAAAAATAAATTTGCCTCCTTGAATGAAGATAAATCAAGTGCAACAAAGCCCAATTTTAATAAAGGAATGGATATTCCAAAATCCAGTGAAAAGTGGGTCCATGACGCCTTCAACAACGAAAAGCTAACCATAGAGAATAATAAAGATACCAATGTTGCTATGCTAATCAATACAAGTAAACAGAAGAATCTTGAGGACAATAATGACCCCCACATGGCAGATAGTGGAAAAACTATTAGTGGTGGGAGCACTCAAAATCCTCATACCAATCAGAAGGTGGAAAAATCTGGAATGGAACAGATCCCTGATAATTTAGCCTCACAAAATTTAGAAACTTAGATCATGCAACATCATAAGAGTGAAAATCAGGATCGCTACCTGGAGAGAGTGTTACAAGAGGAAGCAATTGCAAGAAGAGGTAGATGGTGAAGATGGGGATGGGCTAGATTATAATATTAAGCACATTAGTCAAGCTGGTGACCTCTCACCAAGACATACAGACAATCTAAACGGTAAGAGAGGTAAACCAAAGGTTCCCCTATAAGTAAAAACAAGAAGGAACAAGGGAAGGGCCACTAGTTGTGATAAATGATTGACAAAATACTTTTTTGGAATATAAGATCTATCAACACCCAAAATGCATTTGGAAGGTTGATGGATCTCCATAGAAGGTATCATTATTCATTTATAGATCTAATGGACCCTTTTAGGAACCCAATGAAGTTAGATCAATACAAAAGAGAGCTGGGGTTTGATAATGCATTGGTTAATTGCTCTGGTAAAATTTGGTTATTTTGGCAGAACAATTGGGCAGGCAGTGTATTGTTAGACCCTATACAACATGTCACAGTGAAGTTTCTCATCTACAATAAACCTTTTATTGTTACTTCGATGTATGCTAGATGCACTGCCTTGGACAGCCTTGAACTTTGGGAAGAACTTGAAAGTATTGATGCATCAAGTTGTCCTTGGGTGGTAGGAGGTGACTTTAATGTGATTCTACATGAAGAAGAAAGATTGGGAGGTCTAGACGTCACCCAACAAGAGGCTAGGAATTTTGCGCAGTGCATTAATAACTATGCTTTATCCGAAGTGCATTTTACTGGTAGCACTTTCACATGGTGGAATGGTAGAATAAATGATGTGTATATTTTTAAAAGATTGGACCAGATCCTAGTGAATCAGGAATTTCTGCAAATATACCCAAGCAATGAAGTACAACATATGTTTAGACAAGGCTCCGATCATGCCCCTCTACACATGGTATGCAAAACCGCAGAGGAAAATATCATCAAACCTTTCAGATTCCAGAAATTTTGGACTAAACATAAAGAGTTTAAATCTAGAGTTCAGAATAAGTAGGTGGTGGATTTTAAAGGATGTCCTTTTCAGGTGCTGCAATCTAAACTGAAGAGGGTTAAGGAAGCACTATTGGAACGGAGCATAAGAGAGTTTGGCAACATTTTTGTAAAAAAGGCTATTCTGGAAGATATGATCTCAGTAAAGGAAACCAAATTTGAACTTGATCGCACACCTGAGAATAGAGCTCAGTTACATAAAGTGGAAGCTAACTTGAAGGTTTCTTAAATTGGAGGAAGAATTTTGGAAGCAGAAAGCAGGGATGAAGAAAACATGGATGAAGTGGTTTGTACATGGAGATAGGAACACAAAATTTTTCCATTCCTATGTACAAATAAGAAGGAGAAAGTTGCACTTGAATGAAATCTTAGATGATAATGGGCATCTACTTAATACTTAAACATCTATTGGGCTGTTGCTGTTGATTTTTTTAAGGACCAGTTTAAAGAGGAGGGACTTACCAGCAGTTGGTCCATGTTAGAACATATCCCAAAGCTCATAACTGATGCAGATAATGAGAAATTAACATTTTTGCCAACCATTACAGAAGTCAGGAATGTTATTTTTGGGCTAAACGAGGACAGCGTAGTAGGTCCTGATGGATTCAATGGTGTATTTTTTTCAAGAATGTTGGGATCTGGCTGCTGAAGATGTGCTGATGGTTGTGAAAGCTTGTTTCTGTGGAAAAGAGATACCTTGGTTTGTCACGCATACTAAATTGGTTCTCATTCCCCAGAAAGAATTTCCTAGAACTTTTTCAGATTTGAGGCCAATAAGCTTGAGCTACTTTATCAATAAGATTATCTCTAGGAACCTACATGAAAGATTGGTCATGGTCTTGCCAAAAATCATCTCTTTAAACCAGTCAGGTTTGTGAAAGGGAAAAGCATAATTGAGAATGTCTTACTTGCTCGGGCCTCCACATCACACTTTTTTGGGAGATAGGTTCCTTAACATTGAGTACATTAAATTATTTTAACATGTTGTCCTTTATTATTATCGTGCTGGAACGTGACACTCGATCCAATATGTATATAATATATATGTGTTGGATGTGACACCCGATCCTATAATATAATAATATTTATGTGTCAGACATGACACCCGATCCTATAATATCATGTCGAAAAGTGACACCCAATCCTATAATATAATAATACATATGTGTTGGACGTGACACCCGATACTATAATATCGTATCGGAACATGACACCCGATCCAATATATAAAATTTATTATTCTTTATCATTACTTCTCACTTCATTACCAATATTTCATCAAGCCTTCTTTATTCAAGACATCACTTTGAGAGATCAAGTTCAAGATTATGGGTTTCATGGTCTTGGGATTGTAGACCAATCACAACAATATATCAGTCAACCAAATCACAACAATTAAGTGCGTAGAAAATATCACAACTTTACTCAATGACTATCAATCGCTATTAAGAGTCCCCCTATTAGATAGAACAAACCATAACCTACCTCAATCGAAGAATCAAGGAACCAAAGTCAGGCAAGCTAGTTCACGACTGCTTTTCCTTTCTTCAATACCTCCAAATGCTTTGAATCTATCAAATATATAATATTCATAAGTAAACACAAGTTCGTATTCACCCATATTCCTATATATCTTGCCTAGACCCACAAACATCCAAATCTATAATTAATTTCCTAAATCTCAAACCTAGAGTTAAGTTTTAAAACTCCCAATTAATATAACTCTAACATTAAGAATTTAATAGTATTCATGTCATACAATATCTTTAATATTTAATTACCCATCTCAATAAATTAAAACTTAATTTATAAAATATTATTTAAAAGAAAAAAACTTTTAAACGTAAAATTAATAATTTCACAGGTTCACGTCTAATCATACTAATTGAAAGTTGCAACTTTTCATTCTCACTTCACCTTACAATTATAATAATAATTTATATCTATATATGATAATACTAGAAATCCAATTTGCTGAGGAATATAATGTACAAGTAACAAGCACTAACTGTATCATTTAAAAAGATAAAGAAAAGTAACTTCTTGCATTCATTGATTTATTTTAGAATTACGAATTACTTTCTATAGCCTTGGTATTTTTCTTCTATATATACAAATAAATATGTATGCACAAGTTTACTAAGACAAATCCTTTTCTGACAACCTTCTTCATCCTAATAGCACAATTAAATCAATTTCTAACTTCAATTCACTTAATGTTAATAGGACAAAACTATTGAAAATATATGTACCTTCCAGTGGTTATTGTGAAGGCTGAAGCTATGAGAATCGCCCCTCCAAGTGGCGACGTGCATATGAAGTAGTATTATAGCTTTTTGTGTGCCGCTTACTTCAATCTCTTGATATTATTCTAAATCTTGGTAAACCTTACTACTTATTTTAATTAATACAGGATAAGTGGTATAGAATTTTAACTAAATTATCACTTTAACTCATAAACTAATTTAATTATCTAAAGTTACCCCTAAGCTAGATAACAAAAGTTATCAAATAGTTCAAAGTACCTATTAAAACTTTATCGAAATAAATTATTTATGAAATAAGAAACTCTAGTTCTTGAAACGACCTAATGGGTCGTTACATGTTGAATGCCAAAATTTCACATTACTTGGATTGATTTTTCATATATGTGTAAAGTATTATTGTGATTAGAGATGCAGGTCATGCAGGCCCGCACATATTTTATCATCTATGAATCGAAATTGTACGCCTGCACATGTTATATATATGAAATATGGATCTCATAAGTTTCTCATGGGTCTCGACTATCTGACAGAACAAACGGATGCATACATAACTTATGTATTGTATTGCATTTCAAGATCCTTACATTACGTGTTGAATTGTAAAGATAAAATAGCTAATGATATAAATATAACTTATTTTTCTCTCTATTGATTGAGTTGACTCAAATAGCTTGTGTAATATGATTTGTACCATTTGTGAAAATCTAACCTAGTAGTTAATATCAAATGCTATTTTTGATATAATAGTTGTTAGAATTATTTAAATTGATATTTTTATTTTGATATCTGTAATTAAAGTATGAAAAAATATAATATAGAATCGACCCTCGCTATTATTTCATCTATGGTCCAATCGATGATGTTGTTGGGTAGATGTATTTTTTCATATTCGCATTTATTTTCTTCACCTACATTGTACAGGTTCGAGCTTGGTGCGAGTAGTAGGTGATTCTTGCTTTGAGTTGAGTTCATAGAAGTCCTTGGAGATAGTTGCTTGGCTGTTTTGGAGCATTTATGCTTCTTTATTTTTTTATTCTTTTGTAATAACTTGTCCTCATCATTATAGATAAACTAGAGAAGAAAGTTGGGCAAGAAAACTCCCTAAGTAGTAAATTGAAAACGTTATAAGCATAGGTTAGAATTGGATGAAATCTAAGGCAATTTGATAATGGATTTGAGGATTGATTTATAAGTTTAATCTTTTGATTTCTTATTCAAGACAATAAGGAGTTTGTACTAACTTTACAAAATTAAATTCGGACGAATAGAACTCTCAAAAATGATCTTGGCACGAAGAGTATATTTTTGAATATTATGATTTGAATGTGTGTTATAAAATGAGGACCTGGGATATGACTTGCAAGTTTTTTGAATTCGTTCGACCCATCACAGTAGGAAGTATTCTGCTATGGTGGTGCCGCAATAATGGGATAAATAGCTGCAATCATGGTAAAGTCGCAATTTTAAGTCAAAAAAACCCCAAATTCATTTTTACTTATCCCACTTCATGAAGCAACCTAGGACTTATTTTCTTCATTTTTTCACCTATTAAAAAGTGTTCAATGGTTAGGATTTTGATATAATTCGAGTAATCTAGACTATTGCTTGTTGATTGTTGTATTTCTTGATTGTTTATAGATCAAGAACAAGCCAAGATTTTGAAGAAGAAAAAAAAGGAAAAGCTTCAATTTTAAAGGCATGTTTTGAGGGAATTAATGATTTGATATTCCCATGCTTGTTAACTACTTCGTTAGCAATTCCTACATATATGTGAGTAAAGAATAAAGATGTGAACCTAATAAATGAATTCTCATATCAAGTTGCATGCAATGAACCTACCATCGGAATTGTGCAAGTTGTGAATTATTTAGTATACATATAATCATGATTGTGATTGTAATTATTGATCGGATGTCACGTTCTGACATAATATTGAATCAGGTGTCATATTCCAATATATTTAGGTGACACATTTTGACATATTATTGAATCGGTGACCACATTTTATCATAACTTGTATAGATGTGGATCCCATGAGAGTGTCATTATTGAAACTATTGTAATGAGGACGATAATCATGAAAGTAATATGTAAGCATGAATTGTAATTTGCTATTTTGTCATAAGTGTTGGTTTACCATATAGAAATTACTTGTTTATATTTTGCTTATTAAAATGACCGCGTGATCCTACCAGTGCACTATTGTTAGGTGTATTGATATTGCACTTGCTCTTTCTTTGTTGAGTATTATCACGATCTGATTTCTCAGATCGTGATGGCACCTACCTCAATCCACTAGTAGGTAAGCCTAAATTGTAACCCGGAACCATATTCAATGGGCTACCCAATGGAAGACAATCCTGCAAAAAGTTGTCACAATAAAGGTGATAGATACAAATGCCAAAGAAAACAACATATCGACACTCAATCCAAGACCTAGCATCAGTCAATATTTAAAATTCTAATACATAAATAAAAGTTGAAGGATTTCAAATATGACGTCAGTATGGACTATCTCTTAATAAAAAATAAAGATAAATCCAAAAGTATAAGACGGAAATCGGCTACTCCGGACGCCATGAGCTCACCAAGATCTTTGAAATCCTCAGCTAACTTGCACGATAGGAAATCAACAACGGGGACTCGTACCATGATCTACAGGGGCAGGAGTGTAGTATGAGTACCAAACAAATGGTACTCGGCAGGCATAGACCGATTGAGCTCCACTGATAAAGCAAATATAAATATCATAAAAATAATTGCTTGTTTTTCAATGTATAACCTTCCTGTTGGAGATTAAAATAGAATATGAGGTCAAATTGTAAATTATTAAGTTTAGGTGTTCAATTGATTTGTTTTGTAACACCCCCTGAAATTTACCGAAACGTTTCTAAATTTCATCGTGCCCACAATGCGTCTTCCAAAGCTCCAATGGAAAATCCGAGATTAAATTTGCATCAGCACAAAAAATCAAATCAGAAAATGGTCTTGACCTGATTTATAAGCAATCGGGTTGAATTGCGAAATGCCTAATTTGGACCAGAAACAGTAGCAAATCCGCGCCCCCTCCGCGACGCGCTAGGGGCGCGGAAATGCACTTAGGTTTTTTATTTCGTTGATTTTTTCAATAGGAATTGATTTTTCAAAATTTTTACAAAAATGAACTGGTGCGGACCCATCCGCAACGCGCACCAGTGTCCAATTCTTTAGGTTTTTTCTTTTCTTTTAAGTTCGGGAAGGGCATTTTTATCCTTCCCAATGTATTTTTAAGTCCCAAAAGTGTATATTTAAGACTTATTTCGTATGAAAGGGTTTCAAAATCCATTTTTTTCTAAGTTTTCACGAGAGTTCTGTGAGAGGAGAAGAACAGAAAGGTGAGGGTTTCCTTTGAGGCTTCAAATTCTTTGAAGATTTGTGCAACCTTCAAATTCCATGTATGTAAAGGCTACCCAAAATACGGAATCATTCTTCCATGTGCCACGATGTATAAATTAGATTGGAAGTTGATAGATGATAGGTTATGGGTTGAGATTTTTAAAGAACTTCTTGATATTTATTTTTAATTCTTATATATTATCTTAAATTGATGATCATATTATTGACTGATTATATGTTCGTTCTATATAATTTTCCTTGTTAAAGACAATAATAATGAACTTAGGGTGATGTCTAGAGCTTTGATTGTTTATGGATGCGTTGATTGTAGTGGTCTGAGTCTTGAGATGAGTACTGTGATAGTTGAAATAGATGAAGTTAGTATTCTTGAGGTTAATGAGAATGATTTAGAGTTGAATATAAGGATTTAAATTCCTGAATTGAAAGAATGATAGATGAGAGAAGGACCATACCTGAGAGGGGGGTTGGTTGTATCACAGTCTGACCTTGATAGACTTATGAGCTTATTGAGTTTTCTGGGAGGAGTATTAGCACTGAAATAGGTAAGAGTGAGTCCCACTCGTACTCATCAACTACTTGGCCAGCATAGGAGAAGATTGAATCATGAGAGCAGATGTTTCCTTTTGTCTCGCAGAGGACTTGACAGACTTCTTCAAGATCCCCGACAGACTCGTCCTTTACCCCGACAAGGTACTAGATGGATGTGGCAACGGCATCTCTTCGTTATATCACTACTGGCTCATAGGTGATGATTGTCGGTTATACAGACTCCCAGATAGGTTTCCCTGTCGATAGTACTCTGACGTTGATATGATCGTATGATGTCTTGATGGATAGTGAGGTGATAGAATTTTATCCTTTACTCTGAGTGAGGATAAGTGATTGCTGAGTTGATGTTACACTTTCATATACTGTTTACTTTAGCCCGTTTTACATACAGTACATTCCACGTACTAATGCCCATTTGGCGTTGCATCATTTTATGATGCAGATTCTATAAACAGAGGACTTCAACAACCCAATCGTTGAGGTTCACGGATTTCGACAGAGACTTAGTGAGTCCTCCCTTGTTCCCAGGGACATGCTATCTTTTTTACATTTATTCTATATTATTTCATTAGACTGTGGTAGCCATGGCCTGTCATGGTACCTTCTTAGATGATAGTTATTGAGGCTTCATAGACATAGATAGTTAATAGTGATGTCGGGATTAACTATTTTCCCACTTCTTATTTCTATTGAATTGCTAATTTCATATTCCTTATGATAGTGATTGTGATAGCCCACTGTTAGTTTATTATTTTTTTATATCTTCCAGTTATAAGTTGATTGAACAAATGCAATGAGATTAGGTGGTTTGCTTGGGGGCTAGCAATAGTCTCTGAGTGCCAGTTACGTCTAGGGTACTCTCTCGAGGCATGACATATTTTACTATATCTCATCGTATTGTGTCAAATTGTTAGAAAAGTCATATTTATTTTATGAGTATTTTATGAGCCCTTATTATTGGTGTGAAGAGCTCCACATCCATAATTTGGAGGCTATAGGATATTTATGAATCGCTCCCCTTCTTTCATATTCTAAGTCCGTGTGATAGAGTCGAAGTCCATAAAAGTTCTTTTCTAAATCGTACTTTACACATTTGCAGACCATGTCTTCTAATTGCACCATGGATTTGAAAGATACTATCACCACCGAAAAGCTTGAGCCTACTACTCAAGTTGTGGTGTATAATCGATGGGTAGAAGAGGATAAAGAGAGTGAGAAAGAGGAAGCTTAGGGTGAGAGGGAAGTAAGGTCCTCCGTCTGTAGAGACCTTGAAAGTATATGTCACCACCAGTGACAACCCCCCTGTCCAATAGTAGATATAATCTGAGGCTAAGGGGAAATCAACCCTTCAAGATTCGAAATCCTTCATCTCAAGGAAGTGTGGCTCGAGGCTGTAAAGGAAAGCCACCATGTGGAAGGTGTGACAAACTTCATTTGGGGCGGTGTCGATTGGGTACCAATGGCTGCTTCAAATGTGGACAAGAGGGTCACTTTCAGAGGGATTGTCCGAAGTAGGCTGACCAAGCCCAACCCGCTAAATCTACACCATCAACTAGAAGAAATTAGAGAGATGCTACTCTTAGCGTCAGTGAGGCTACAGACCAGTTATGTGTCGTTATAGTTACCCAGCTCATAGAAATACTCCGCGAGGTAGTGACAGGTATAAGCTGAATCGTTGCTTGATTTTGATGTTATGCATGATAGAAGAGTTTATGTTTCCAAGAATTTTAATGTGCCAACTAACAGTGAGATCTGAGGTCTTGTAAAAACCTTA
Organism: Solanum medicagineum; assembly: GCA_026153255.1. Classification (NCBI taxonomy): domain Eukaryota; kingdom Viridiplantae; phylum Streptophyta; class Magnoliopsida; order Solanales; family Solanaceae; genus Solanum; species Solanum medicagineum. Next base: position 673 of record JAPFFP010045527.1, on the reverse strand, counting down.
AGTAGAGTTGTTACCCCTAAGCTAGAAAGATAATGAGGGAAGAGAAGAAGACTGGGTAATGAGAGTGGTGAGTGATTGAGACTTATAGATAGAGACATGTATCCATTATGTAACTAGTAATGGGATGAGTTGATGGCCATAAGCTTGATGAGAGAGTCGAAAGTATCCTATGATTGTTATGTTATGATGAGATGAGGTACAGAGAGAGGGAGAGTTAGTGTGAAATTATGGTAGAGCATGCCCAAACTAGATGGAAGTGTATGTTGATGTGTCGTAGCATGTATTCTATTGAAGATAAAGTGTAAATCTTGAATAGGGGGAAATAGTGTTTATAATGTGATAGAATAGATCTAAGTTAGGCTTATGATTATATTAGAGAGTTCATGAGATTCATAGAGTTATAAGTTTATCCAGATAAGGAGGTATAGTGAGTGCGTGAGTGGTACATGAGTTGTGAAAAGGGGATGTGTTGATTAATACTCGCTATGAGATTTTAGTGGGATAATGTTCCCTAAGCATTTATCTAGTAGTGGTAAGCGAGCATTAAAGACGTGTGTGATAGAAGCACATGTTAGTACTAGACCCTAAGCTTGAATTCTGAGGAGTAGTGTGAAAGAGGAGATAGTATCATGAGAGTGATAGCCTTAATTGGAAATTTTCTCTAAGAGACTTC
>JAPFFP010045526.1:0-11573 GCA_026153255.1 Solanum medicagineum | reverse complement strand
AAAATATTTCAATCAAAGCCTACGTAAATCATTCTCAATACCTCACACAAGAAGTACAAGATTCTATATACTTAACAAAGGTTAAGAAATCCACTTGTCTTAGCCAAAGACAATCAATCAAGCACTTGAGCCTTCCCCTTCCGAATGGAATCCGAAACACCACGATTTAATCCAATAAGAATTCACAATTAAATTTTGAAACAAACAATATCCGTGTTACTACATGACCTAACCTAGACCCGAAAACTCATCTAAATCTATAATCAATACAGTAACAAGATATATAGATTTACCAAAAGGAATAAAAAGCATAACGCTGGACTAAATTCTAATTCTCCACTTTCCAATAACAACACTAATTAGTCACCAACCACAATCATTAAGTTGAGGAATTTATAGTTCTATTGTACGTCTCTCTCTCTCTCATCCACTTTGTTTACTCTTCTCATGGATTCCAACAATATACATGTATGCATATACGATCATACTAATAATAACAATAGAATTTGTTAATAAAGAAATTAATAGGAACCTAAGAATTACGAGCAAGCATTACTACTTGAAATCCTATAGGCCAACATGACAACAACGCTTACATCATGAAGTATAACGAATTGGTTTATTTCCTTTACCTGGAGTCGTTATCCAGCTGCTCTTCGTTGTTCAGATGAGTATTGCCTAACCCTTCTTTTTCTTTGTTTTTTTTTTCAATTAATTATGTAGAGGAAACCCTTACTACCTATTTTAATTAGTATGAGATAATATAAATTTTTAAATAAATAACCACTTTAGCCCATAAGTTAAATTAATTATTTAAAGCTATCCCTCAACTAAATAATAGAAATTATAGAATATAATCCGATATACTCTTTTTAAAATTATCAAGATAATTCTCTTAGGAAAACAAGAGGACTAATTCTCAAAATAACCTAACGGGTCATTACAGAACTCAACCTAACACTTTAGAAAGCCTTACATATCTAGAATTTTAAAGATTGATCAACTCTCAGAACCCTAGCTTTTCTCTCTTCATCGATACTCTCCAGATTTCTAAGTGTTTAATGAGCAATAATACCTTTAGGGTACTGATAAGGGATCTAAAATAAGTTCAAAACATCATAGGTTTTAATTAAAAAGGGTAGAAAAGGATGAAAATACCCCTCTTAAAACTGTCGAATAAAACCGCGAAACTCCGTTCACAGGCCATAAGAGGCCTCTCGTAAATTGGGGTCTCAAGAATTTGGGTTACTGGATTAGGTTCTACGACCCACTTTCTATGGGCCATGAAAAGGATGGCAGGTCGTCCTGTTAATCGTGGTTCAAGATCTAGAAAGTCAAGTTTTTGAAACATCAACCCATGAAACCCATTCTACGGCTTGTGGATTGAAGTACGGTCCTTAGAAGGACTCGTACATGGGCCTCAGACTTTGGAAACTTTTTTAAGTCACATGGGCAACTATGAGGCCCCATCTGTGGACTGTATATCACTCTATGAGTCGTAGATGACCCTTCCTAGTTTCTTTCAGTGACCTTTTTTAAGTCATTTTTTCAGCTTCTCCTGGGCATTTACTCAGACTAGACGGAATGAACTAGGAGGGGTATTACATCATCTTGAATCCAACTGAACTGAAAATTTTTATTCATCTTCGTAAAATAAAAATACATCATATGAAGTACAAAAAAAACTAACAAAAGAAAATTTAAGTACTTCAACTTTAAGTACCACAATTAAACATAATATTATTTTTCAATTCAATGATCAATCTTTAGTTTTGATCCCCAAAAGAGTCTCCAACTTCCAAATGCGTACTATCCTCCAACTTCCAGATGAGTACTATCATCGAGGCCATCATAAAAATCACTTTTCAGTGCCAAATTTGTCTCAACATTCTCACTATATTCATGAGAAAGCCCTATCCAACCATCATCTTTAAGAGTCAAATGTGACTCCATCCGGGTATTAGAATTAGAGGCATCACATTTTTTTTCTTTTCTTTTGAAGGAATTTTGATATAACTTGATGAAATGTTTAGGTGTCCAATATTCATTCTTCTAGTGACCTTTCAAGCCACAACGATGACAATGATTATCTTTACCTCTCGAACGATTATTTTAAGAACTCATTTTATTCTTCCTTTTGTTATGACCACCACCTCGATGATTATTATATCGTCTCTTTCCCTTGCCATGCTCACACAAATAATTCTGGCCCTAATTAATTTTTTCTTTATTTCATACTAGCCTTGTGCTTCGACCATATTTATTTTTAGTAATGGAGCAATTCTAGTGGGACAGGCTTTATGATTTTTTATTAAAAGGACATTATGTTGCTCAATCACCAGAAGGCATGAAATTAATTCAGGCTATTTCTAAACACTTTTTTCACAGTATTACTGTTGTAATATTATATTTGAGGCATGAAAAATAGTTAACGTCTTTCTCGACATGTCCTAATCTTTTATAGCTTCCCCACATAATTTTAATTGGGAAATGATTATAAATACAACAGAATTATACTCAATTACGATTGTAAGTGCATCCATTCATAACGAGACCTTAGTACTATCATTGCCTTAAGGTGGTCATACCTTCTTTTCTGACCTATCAACAACTCGAGTGGATCTTTCACTGGGAAAAAGAACCAACAACACATGGATCTTTATGTTCAAATCTTAACATTCATTAATAATCTCAAAGAAATCCAGAAGCAAGTGGTTCCTTAAAGACCAATGATCAACAACCACAATAGATGAGTAACAAGGATTATGATGAATATTGACATACTCTAAAAAGGAGAAAATAAAAAATCAACTACCTTAGCATCAAAGTAAAGTCTGCAGACCTGTGGCAAATCAAAGAAAGATGAAGGCAACCAACAACAAAAGGTCCCACTGGAGGTAAGCAGGGGTCCTAATATTTCTCATAATACTTACAAGCTAATTAGTGTGGACCTGCAGGACCAATAAAATAAAGAAAAAGAGGATCAAACCATTCACCAAAAGGACAATGAGATGTCCAACCAACCAAAAGATACTGAGAAAAGCCAAGAACAAAATTCAGGTATTGACTCAATGCTCCCCATAACCTGAATACCCCTTTACAATGACAAAGTGATTATTGTAGATGAAGTTGAAGGGGGAATGATGGTGAGAAACAGGTGGAACCTCTTAACTTGCAGAAAGAGGCACCCGGGGGGGCGGGGGTTTGTCTCATGTTCTGCATAAGAACCCTATGGATGACCTTTAGAAAGGACTATAGAGCCCCTGCTACCCCTTTGCACCAACAAAAGAACAATGCTAATCAGCAAGTTTCTCCTAACAATGCCAATAAGATTGATCAACACAGTCCTACAGGAGGTATGTCAAAGGATATGGGTTCAGTTGCTAGCACTAGTAAACAAGGTTCTACTACGAAAAGAATAAGTTGAGCAAAAAAATAAGAGATGCCCTTAAGAAGAAAAAGAAGTTATTACTAAATCAAGTGGAGCAATTCCAAGGGATTGGTAAGTTGAACAATTCGGGTAAAATAGATCCCTACTTAAAGCTCAGGACACCAGTCCACTGGATAAACCTCCTGATGTTCTTTCCCCTAATGTCTGCCCAAAAATGTTTCAGCAAATCAATCTATCAATGATGAATATGTTGTGATTTACTCTAAAGATGAAGGATACACCAATACTTTCCAAGAGGATGTTAGACATGAGAATGATGAGGTGTGTGACCACCTCATAAAAGTTTCCAGACCCTCTATTTTAAATGATCTTGAAGATGAATCGCAGCAAGTCACTTTTCTCCTAGAGGTCTCTGCAAAACCAAGTTCTCAACCAAGACTATCAACATTATTAGTTCTGCACTAGTAAGCATGCCTAATACTAGGTTGTATTAGTCTAAAAAGCCTCAATGATTAATATCATCATTTGGAATGTTAGGGGTGTTTAACACCCAAGGTGTCGGGAAGAAGCTAAAAGATCTCAAGTATATTTATCAATTGTCTCTTATAACTATCTTGGAACCCTTTTATGATACCTCTCATCTGCAAAGCTTCAAATTATACCTTAACAAAGATCATATAATCCATAATCTTAATGGTAAAATATGAATTCTGCAGAATAAGGATATGAATTGCAAAGTTTTTGATATGTCAAAGCAGTACATCTCATATGAACTTAACCATGTCATAGTCCCACAAAAATTTATTATCACTACGTTTTTGCTAAATGCAAGGAGTGTCTTAAAAGATCTCTATGGGACAAGATGTTAGCTCAAGCAGACACATCCTCTCTTTGGTGCAATGTTGGGGATTTTAATATGCTCTCTTCTCTAGAAGAAAAGTTAAGGGGGATCGCTTATAACATAAATAAAATTTTTGAATTTGTTAGTGTGATAGAGGTATATGATCTCATGGACCTTGGTTTTAATAGGCAGAAATATACTTAGTCTCATCTGAGAGGTATTTTATTCAGAATCTGGAAGAGACTGGACAAAGCCATGGTAAATGATAAATGGTTGGACCTTATGCCTCATACTGCCATTACCCTTCTACTATATGTAGGGTCAAGTCATTGCCCTCTTCTCATAAAAATAGTGGAGCAAATCCATAACGCTGTGAAGTATTTTAAATTTCTCAACTATTAGACTGAGCACCATTCTTTCATGCAAACAAAGTATTTGCTAAAGTAGGAGCATAAATAATTTTGATAATACCATTCATAATTTTTAGCTTAAGATGAAAAGATTGACAACAACCCTCAGCAGCTAGTCTAAGAAGAAATTTGGGGACATATATGCTCAAGTTAAAGAGATTGAGGAAGATCTTGCTGAAGAGGAACTTATAGATGATGAATCTAAAGATAATAGGATTAGGTTGTATGTTGCTAATACTGAGTATATTAGATTTAAGATGGAAGTGTCCATCCTTGGGCAGAAGGCCCAATTACACTAGTTCAAGGAAGGGGATATGAACTCCAATTATTTCCATGTTGTGATGAAAGGAAGGAGAAGAAGATTGTACATTCATAGGATCTAAGATGATGAAAGTAAATGGATTGAAGGGGATGTGAATGTTTCTAACACAGCTTGTGACCATTTCCATCGCATTTTCACTAGAGAGGAAAAGATGATTCAGGATGAAGTCCTAAACCACATACCTAGACTGGTAACTGATGACCAAATTAGAATCATTTAAGTAATGCCTACTATGGATGAGCTGAAAAGTGTGGTTTTCTCCATAAATCCTAACTCTATTGTTGTTCCTGATGGCATGAATGACCATCTTTTTCAAACTTGTTGGAATTTCATTAACATGGACCTGCTTACAATCATTTAATTATTATTTTGTGGTCATACCATGGCTAATATTTCTTACACATATGTTTGGTTCTACTTCCAAAAGTTGGTCATACTAATAAGATCTCTGAATTCAGACCTATTAGCCTCACCAATTTTTCCAACAAAATCATTTCAAAACTCCTTTATATAAGAATTGTTCCCCTTCTTCCTAACCTTATCTCCCCTAATGAGACTGACTTTGTGAAAAATAGAAATATCTCTAAGAACATCATAATGCTCCTATTAATCTTTTCTAAGTAAACCGAAGGAAGAGGCCTCAGATACAATTATTACAGGTATTGTCTCAGTTTGTCATCGGTCTGCATCTATGTTGTTTGATCCTGACTCTACTTATACATATGTGTCCACATACTTCTCTATTAGGTTTGCTTTATTATGTAACCATATGTTTGTGCCTGTGTATGTTTCTATCTCAGCATGAGAGCCTTTATAAATGAATCAGGTGTACCAATCCTATCTTGTGTCTTTGGTAGCTTATGGCACTTGGTGGGCATGATTACTTTTGATATGACAAATTTTGATATTATTTTTTTGTATGTATTGGTTGTCTCTGTATCGTGTTATTCTTGATTGTTTTGTCAAGATGGTTACTTTGGTTGTGCCTAGTGGACTGAGGGTTGAGTGGAAGGTTTCTTGTGGTTCTTATCCCAGCAAGGTTATTTCTTATATCAAGGCTTAGAGATTGATTGACAAGGGTTGTTTATCCTACTTGGCATTTATTCACGATAAGTTGATTCACCTTCCCTGGAGTCTATTCATGTTGTTCCTAAGTTTATGGATGTCCTTTCTATCGATCCCCTAGTAGTCTCTCCTGACAGAGACATTGATTTTGCCATTGTTATGGAGTCGGGCACTAAGCCCATTTCTGTTCCTCCCTATCGTATGGCTCCTGCTAAATTGAAGGAGTTGGCGAAGCTACTTTAGGATTTATTGAGTAAGGGGTTCCTTTGGCCTAGTGTGTCACTATGGGATGCTCCAATTCTGTTTGTAAAGAAGAAAGATGGGTCGATAAGAATATGTATTAACTACATACAATCAAACAAGGTGACTATCAAGAACAAGTACCCTTTTCCCATGATTAATGATTTACTTGACCAGCTTCAGGATGCAACAGTGTTCTCTAAGTTTGATTTGATGTCCGAGCATCACCAGTTGAGGATTACACTGTTCGATATCCCTAAGACTACCTTTGGATGAGGTATGGTCACCATGAGTTTCTTGTCATGTCATTTGGGTTGACCAATGCACCTGCCGCATTTATGGAGATGGTGAATAGAGTATTTTGGCCTTATTTGGATTCATTTGTGATTGTATTTTTTGATGATATCTTGGACTACTCCAAGACCAAGGCCGATCATGTCAGACATTTGAGAATTGTGCTTCAGAGGCTCAGGGAGGAGAGGTTGTATGCCAAATTCTCCAATGTGAGATTTGTCTCAGTTCAGTAGCATTTCTAGGCATATGGTGTCCAAGGAGGGAATCAAGGTTGATCCAACGAAAATTGAGGTTGTTAAAGGGTGGATAGACCTACTTCAGCTACATAGATCCATAGTTTTGTGGGTTTAGCTGGGCATTATTGGCTCTTTGTGTAGGGTTTTTCTACTATAGAAGCTTTGTTAACTAGACTCACTCAAAAGAATATAGTCTTTGTTTGGTGTGAGGAGAGCTTCCAAAATCTCAAGGATTTGTTGACTACCGCACCAGTCTTGACCTTGCCTGAGGAGAGCGTTGACTTCACTATGTACTGTGACGCATCGGGTGTTGGTTTGGAAGGCATGCTGATGCAAAAGGGAAAGTGATTGTCTATGCTCCAAGGCAATTAAAGACTTATGAGAAGAACTATCCTACCCATGATTTAGAATTAATAGCTGTTGTATTTGTCCTGAAGCTATGGCGGTACTACCTATACGGGGCTCATTATGAGATCTTTACTAATCACCATAATATACAATATATCTTCAGCTAGAACGACCTAAATCTGAGACAGAATAGATGGATTGATCTTCTAAAAGATTATAATTTGATCATTCTATACCATTTGAGAAAGGCCAATGTAATGGCTGATGCTCTGAGTAGGAAGACTTCCAGTATCGGTAGCTTTGCAACCATCTAGGTAGAAAAGCAACCCTTGGATAGAGACGTTTAGAGGTTGGCCAATGGGTTAGTGAGGCTTTAGCTTTCTAATGAGGGTGGTGTGCTAGTATTCTTAGAGGCTCGATCATCTTTGATGGATCAGATTCGTGAGCATCAGTTTGAGAATGAGAGGTTGTATATCATTCGAGACAAAGTGACTAAGGGTGAGCCCAAGAAGACCGTACTTGATGCCAATGGGTTTTTGAGGATTGGAAACCAAATGTACGCCTAAGGTGTGTGACTTGATCAGGTTGATACTTAAGGAGGCTCATTGTGCTACATATTCCATTTACCCCAAGCAATGAAGATATACTATAATTTGAGACAACATTACTAGTGGTGTGGTATGAAAAGGGACAATTGATTTTGTATCCAAGTGTTTGACCTGCCAACAAGTCAAATGTGAGCATCAGAATCCAAGAGGTGAACAAAGGATGCCCATTCCTACTTGGAAATGAGAGCAGATCACAATGGATTTCGTAGTTGATTTACCTACTACTATGGGCGGGTTTGACTCTATCGAGGTTATTGTTAATCGCTTAACCAAGTCTATGCACTTCATTCCGATCAAAGTAAGGTTCATGGCAAAAAATTTAGCTTAGTTATATATCAGCCAGATCGTGAGACTTCATGGTGTACCCATTCTGAATGTACTTGATTGAAGCTCTTTATTCATTTCCCATTTTTGGAAGGCCCTAAAACATGGTTTGGGCACTCGATTCGACTTAAGTACAATATTTCATCCTTAGACAAATAGGCTATTCGGAGGACTATTCAGGTACTAGAGGTTATGCTCTGGGCATGCGTTGTTGACCTTCGTGCTAGGTGGGATCAACATTTACACTTGGTGGAGTTTGGTTAGAACAACAGTTATCATTCTAGCATCTAGATAGCTCCTTTTGAGGCCTTGTATGGCCAGAAATGTGGATCACCCCTAGGTTGGTCTAATTCTATTTTAGCGGATAGCCTTGACACAAACTTTCTTAGAGATGCCATGAAGCAACTTTGCCTGGTTCAAAGTCGATTGTTGACAACCTAAAGTCATCAAAACGTTATACCGATAGACATGTTCTACCCTTGGAGTTCATGGAGCGTGATCGGCTTTGGTTTAGGATCTCACCTATGAAGGGCATCATGAGGTTCGGGAAGAAGGGCAAACTCAGCCCTATATTTATTGACATTTTCAGATTCTAGAGAGAGTGGGTGAGGTGGCCTACAGACTTGACTTGCCACCTAGTTCATCTTCTGTGTATTCTGTGTTCCATGTTTTTATGCTACGATGTTATATTCCCAATGAGTCTCAGTGATATTTGTTGATTCGATAGAGTTGGATCCATATTTGACTTATGAGGAGGAGCCAGTGATTATTCTAGACAGACAGGTCCGAAAGTTGAGTACCAAAGAGGTAGCTTTGGTAAAAGTTTAGTGGCGACCAACCTTAGGGGGAGGCTACTTGAGAGACAGAGTCTGATATGCAGACCCCGTACCTTCATCTTTTTGGGACTTCAGGTACGTTCCTTACTTTATGTTTGAGGATGAACTTGATATTTAGTGGTGGATAATGTCATGATCCTGAGAGCATTTTTTTTTTACTTTTTGACAAAATTACCATTTTACCCCTCCCTTTTACAACCTGAGTAATGGATGATTGATTTAAAGGTTAATTTTTTAAAATTTTGTAAAAGTTTTGATTTTTACCAAAGATTGCATTTTTGAGGTTTGAATTGTCAACTTTTGAAATTTTGAGGCATTCGTAGATTTGAGTGTCAGAACGGAATTCGGTCAATTTCCTCAATTCTGAAATATAAAAATTATTCTAGGTGAGTTTTTGGATTAGATTTGGAGTTGTTATGTGGATTTCAGGTCTGGAGTTAGAAATTGAGTTTAAATTTGAGTTTGGGTTGACTTTGGTCATCGTTTTAAGTTCTAGTGCTCAGATCAATTTTTAGATTATTCCAATGATCTCGGAAGATTATTTTAGTGCTAGAAACAGCTTTACCATAATAGTTGAATGCCCTAGTTTCGTTTTGATATTTCAAATAGCCTAAGTTAGAATTAAGGTACTTAATTGGGTTCCAGGTCAAGGAGGCCTCGAATACAATTTCAAACGATTCTATTGAGTCCAGAACGTCAAATTCAATGGAATTGTATATAAGATTTATATGTACGGAATTCCATTGAATCTCGAGGGTTGATTCTGAGTCTTGAAATTGATTGAAAAAGTTTTTGTTGTGTTCTGGTGCAGGCCTCGCTATAGCGAAGGCTTGTCCGCTTTAGAGACCTCGCTATAGTGAAGCATGTTTCTCTATAAAGAAGGTTTGTTAAAAAGTTGGACTAGCGCTATAGCAATATATAACGACATTAGAAAGGGGTTTTCAGACCTATGTGCACCCATTTTGGGCATTTTCTCAATTTTAAAACTTTGAGAGCTCCACTTGGACGTCTTTGGATTGATTTTTCAAAGTTTTTTCATTAAAAAAAAGTATTTTCTACTTTCGTTATCATTATCCATTAATTATCTTTAATTTAACATCAAATTGGGAAGATTCAATTAAGAAAAGTTTGAGATTTTCATGAAATTTAGGATTTTTATGAAATTGATGATTGTGAACTCGTTTCAACTCTGTTTTTGAATTAATTTTCACTAGTAATTTTCTAATCATGAGAGGAACATTTTCATCAATTTCCAGATTTTGACATTGATTTTTCCGTAGTAAATTTTTGGAAGATTTTATCCTTTTTCCTGAATCGCTTGATTTTGGTGTTGTTAATTGCATATAGTTATTGTGAATTCATTTTCAAATAGATTATGGTGCTTCAGATTCGTTTCAAAAGAGGAAAGCATTGTCGTTGAAATGATTGATTGGCTAAACTGAGGCAAGTGAATTTAACCCTTGTTGAGTTTATTGAACTTAGTATTTTCTTTTAATGTCAAACTTGGGGATTAGTAAATTATTCTAGTGGATATGATTTGGGTAATGGGGATGTAGAAGTGATGACATGTGTGATTTGAATTGTGAAATAATGTCTAACTGTAATGATCAAGACTTGTGAATTGATATTGTTAGTTGGACTTGTAATGCCAAATGTTGAAAATGTAAAATTGTTCATGTGATTCTACTTGTTGAATTTTAATTCATGGTGCATAGAACTTTCCAATGAAGTATTTATGTGAAATATTGAGTTAAATACATACTTGAGATATTTTTCAATTTGTTGAACTAAGTATTGTGAAATATGGACTAAAAGATGAATAGTTCTAAATTATAATGACAATTCGCTTATTGAAAAATATTCAGCGATGATATGATATGGTTTTATGTAATATGCTGATGATGACACAATGTTGAAAGAATAATAAAAGTGGTTGTTGATTAATGAATAAATGATATATGTGGATATCTTGCTTATTCTTATATTGTGGAAGAGATTATTGTTTTGTGATGACATATACTTGCTTGATGTCTCATTGGTGATGAAATACCGAAGGAAAATAATTCCAGCAAGAAAAGAAATGAAAAGTCGAAGCGAAATGGTTCTGAATAGATGATAGTGATATTGATTTGATGTGATTATTATATGTATGGATAATGTTGATTCTTGAATACTCTCATGCCTATCAGATATGTGTTATATATTGAAATGAAAAGTCGAAAGAAAATAGTGCTGACTAGAAAAGAAAAAAAAATGACAAGTTAAGGGAAATGGTTCAGGCTAGGAAAGGAAAAGAAAAAAAAAGAAATGAAACTTTGAAGGAAAATGGTTTCGGCTAAGATATGAAAATGAATGTTAAAAGGAAATGGTTTCGGTGGATACATGATCCATGTATGAACCTCATGGGTTTCAGTCTGATTATATCAGCGGATGCGTATCGTAGGGCAAATGTGCATACTTGACATTTGCATTGCATTGCTTTAATTTCATAACATGTCATTTCATTTCATATTATATTATTACTTACTTGAAAGTTGATATATGTGTAAGACATGGCCCCACACGTGCATATATTTTCTGATCTAACTTTCCCCATTTCTCATCAGCCATATCCATAAAAACGAGGCCCCAGGTTCCCTGATGTCTACACTTGCCAAG
>JAPFFP010045525.1:0-11573 GCA_026153255.1 Solanum medicagineum | reverse complement strand
CTATTCTTACTCTTTATGTCTTTTATATGCTTCTGGGACCAATGATGTGTAATGACAAGTTAAGAGGCTTGTTTGGGGTTCCTTCGGGTTCCCCATTCGCTGTGTCATGTCTAGGCCCTAGGCTTGGGTCGTGAAACTATTGTAACATCTTTAGAGCAATTGTCATCATGCTTATATCTTTGGCAAACTTAACTTTAAATCTCTTCTTTAATGTCCTAATCATAATCATAAATCATGTAAAGCTTTACTTGAAAACTAGGTGGGTTAGGCTTTATCATGCAACAATCATGAATCATGTAAGTCATGAGGAAATTTCTCTTTTAACAAACATTAGAAACGTCCAACCTTTGTCAACATCAGAACCCATCTTGGAATCATCATCATTAGTCAAATATGCATATATACTTAGCAAAATAGTTTTTAGACTTCAAAAGTGGCTTAACTTTAGGGATTTAAAGAAAAGGTAAAATACTTGATAAGGAACTTTATGGGTGGAAAGATACCCATAAATCAACTCACATACCTTGGGGAAACTAGAGAGAGACAAAATTGAAGCCTTTGGGGAAGAATTTAGAAACCCTAGCTCTTGCCTTGCCTTGTTCTTGAGAGCCCTTGTTTGCTTTAGGAAAATATAGAGTGAAGAACAAGAGGTGAATGAGAGAATTGGGGCTTAAAGGCTATTATAGCCCCCCTTCTCTCCCCAAAATGACATAGTTTAGGGATATAAAAAACAAAAATGACAAAACTACCCCTCATTAAAACTGCCGGATAAACCAACCAAAACCCCAACTACAGGTTATAAGTCTATCCACGGGCCATAAGATCCTCTCATATGATAACATACCTGAAATTCCTAAAAACCAGCTTTGCTGGACCCAAAGCTATGAAGCCTTGTTATGGGTTTTATAAGCCCTTATGGCTATGGTTGGACTCATAGAATTCTTCCATGCTTAGCCATTTCTCACTTTATCCTTGTCCACATTCCACGAATAACCTAATGGGTCATATCCTAACTTACAAGCCGTCTGATAACACGTAGGTCATCCTTGAGAAATCTCCAAATTTCCTTCGTGTCTGATAGTCTCCCTCACAACACTACATATAGATCGTATGACTTTCTATGAGCCATCACTTGGTCTTGGAAACATTTCCTATTTCTAAAGTTCTATGTTTAAAAATGGAACCTTTGGGCCGTATGTCTACTCACAGGCCATAAGTCACCTCGTAAACCAGAATTCAAGTCATTTTTCAGGCCAACTTTTCTACACTTAGGGCTCCTAAACTGGGGGTTATTACAGGGTCATGACAGATCATATTTCTGCTCATGGTATCTGCCACTATGTTTGTCTTGCTCGGCTCGTAAAGAATGGAGAGGTCATAATAAGCTAGCAATTCAATCTACCGCCTCTGCCTTGAATTCAAGTCTCACTAGCTCATAATATACTATAGGCTATAATTGTCTATGTGAACCACACAACAGACTCCATATAGGTAGTGTCGCCATATCTTTAAGGCAAAAGTTACTGCCACCAACTCTAAATCATGAGTGAGGTAGTTATGCTAATGAACTTTCCTCTGTCTGGAAGCATAAGCAATAACTCAGCTATGCCGCTTTAGAACATATCCGAGGCCAATCCTAGAGGCTTCACAATTGTCACGACACAAGCCTAGGGCCTAAACGTGACACAACGAATTGGAACCCAAAGGGATCCAAAAAAGCCTCTTAGCATATCAATCACACATCTTTGGTCGCGGAAGCAAAATAAATAACAACAAGAGATATATAAAATGGGAATTGGGACTAAGGTAAGTCTTGAATATAACCCAAGCATAAGAGTCAAACTCATATCACAGTAACATCATAATATCCAACGTACACCTCTAAACTTAGAGTGGAACGCGGGCCAAGACATGTTCCCGGCTCACCCTCACAATGTCAAATGTTCAGCATAAATAAGTCTTAGAAATAGCAAGAGAAAGTAGACAGTGTCCCTGAACTTGAGGACTTACCAAGCTTATCTTCGATTAATCTCACTAGCCATGTGGAGGATGATCAAAAGGAGCTCCGATCCCTACATGGTGATATCATGTAGGCATAAAGTATGCGCTAGTACGTTCGAATGTACTAAGTATGTATGATATAAATAGTCAAAATGAATAGTAATAGACAATAGATAAGTATAATGTCAATATGGCATGCATGATCAATGCTTGAAGTAAAACATGCTTATAAATCATTCAACTTGCATATAATATGATACATATGTGGGAAAACACCTCAACTGAAAAAGAATTAAGACCAATGAGCTACAAATTGGAATCCTGATGATTACCCCTCATCGGTAAAGAGGTGGTCTACTTGCCAAGGTAAACCATACTTCATCTTATGGGACCCCGTCACATTTTGGAGAAGTAACCCCCCTTACGGGTACACATCCCATTTTAGGGTAGATTTATGATAAGGTGCACTAAATGGATCCACTAGTATAGCAAGGGTATAACATAATTCTATGTTGGCACAAAGTTTGAGGAAATGAGTATGGACCCTTGAAGATAGTCCAAGCCAACATCCAATCCATCGTTGCTAAGTCTAATCCCACAGAATACTTGAAATAATCATACTTTAATAACTTGTAATAAACATGGAAACATGACATGAGTAGCTCTTAAACATACTTAACCTCTAATGGTGATCCTAACTTGAAACATGAGAATAGATCATAATCATACATGAACCCTTGCTTTAACATGAATGGCTCACAAGAGTTAAAAATCTTGAATATAGGGCATAGCTTCATACTTGTATAATCATAGATAATTTCATGAGTTCATAACAAGCTTGATAGCCCGTATTCATTATTAAGTCACTTGACTTGTAAAACATGTAAATAACTTGAGAATTCTGGACTTGACATTTCATCGATCACTTGGTGGGCGCATATGAGTACATGTTCAAATCATGCAAATGCAAGAGTATAGATCAGGAAATAGTGAAATCAATGCATCTTAAAGTCATGAAAATCATCCCACCAACATTATGGTAAAACCCCATCATGGGTAATTTGTAAATCATATCAAAACTTCACAATAACTCATAGATTCCATACCTTGAATCATGTATAGTCTCAATAGACAAAGACCAATCTATCGTATAAGCTTAAAATAGATATTTATGCATAATCAACAATATTTGACAAAACCCCAACATATTTTATACTTATATTTCTTAATGATAGATACCCATAAGAAATACCACTTGAAACCATGCAATTTCATAAAATAGGAAGGTTGGGCTCCATGGGTGAAAGGACCCAAGGGATGAAACCACATACCTAAATTTGGGCATTCCTTGATGAAGAGCTGAAGGAGACTTGGAGGTCGAATGGAGTTCTTGAGATCTGAAATTAAACTTGAGACACTTGAATTTCGATGGGAATTTTTGATAAAATGGTTGAGAGGTTTTAAAGAGGGTTTTGAGTGATATGGAGTTGAAAAAGGGCAAAGTATAGGATATTTCACGTGTAAATGTGCTGGGGTCAAGACCCCAATGCCTTAGGCCGAAACAAAAAATTAAGGAAGTGATAACAGTGCTCCGCGATAGGTCCGCGTCACGGAGCCATCGTGAACCCTACTCATTTGTGAAAAGTGGTGAAAAGTATTTTTCGCTATGGGTCTTCTAAAATCCTGGTTATACTCATTCTACACTCAATTTTGCCCCCCGATCAAGAAAATGAAGTCAGAGTTTGATAACATCCATGGATTTTGAGATATATGGAAATTACGATTATGCGCATTTTCGAGGCACTTTTTTGAGGCGTTTCAATATCTCCCCCTTGGGAACATTCATCTTCGAATGTCAAAGAAATGTATATAAGAGAAGTAATCAAGAAGATTTCAGCCTGACACAAATGCAACAAATGTATTTAAACATCATACTTGAAATCTCAACATGAATGTCAAAAACCATTATAAACTTGTCAACATAAAAATAAATGCATGGAAAATGACATAAGAGCTGAAACGTAAGACTTGAAATCATATAGGGGATTTAAATAGTACCTCGGCTTGAGTAGAGTGGAAAAGATATGGGTATGCTTTCTCATATCTACCTCAGCTTCCAGGTTGCACTTTCAATTTGTTGGTTCCTTTAAAGGACCTTGACGGAAGCTACATCTTAGTTCCTCAACCTTTTCACTTTCCTATCCAAAATCTCTACCGGGACTTCCTCATAAGTGTAATTGTCTCCTACAACACCCATAACATCCAAGGGCACTATGGCACTTGGGTCACCCACACAGTTTCTCAACATGAACACATGGAAGATCGGATGAACCATGTTTATCTCCATACACAACTCCAACTCATATGCAACCTCACCCACTCTCCTCAAAACTTTATAAGGACCCACATACCTTGGGTTTAATTTTCCCTTCTTGCTTAATTGGACCACACCCTTAATGGGCGAGAGTTTCAAGTAAATCCAATCACCAACCTTAAACTCAATCTCTTCTCCTCACATCGGAATAAGACTTTTGTGTACTTTTGGCTGTCTTCAATCTCTCCTTTATCAACCTCACCTTCTCCAAGGCTTCCATGACCAAATCCGGACCTAGCAAAGCCATTTACTCCACATCAAACCACCCAACTGCGGATCTACAACGCCTACCATAAAGAGCTTCAAAGGGAGTCATACCAATGCTTGAGTGGTAGCTATTGTTGTAAGAATAATAAATGAGTGGAAGATGTTCTTTCTAACTACCCTTAAACTCCAAAACACAAGCTCTAAGCATATCGTCAAGAGTTTGGGTAGTTTCTCAGCTTGAACATCCATTTGAAAATGAAAGGCCATGCTAAGCTTAACCTTACCAAGACCTCTTTGGTAGGACCTCTAAAAGTGAGAAGTGAATTGAGCTCCACGATCCAAAATGATAGACAAGGGCACCCCTTGCAATTTAACCAACTCATGAATGTACAATTTAGCAGAATCCTCAGTACAATAAGTAGTCTTTACCGGTAGGAAGTGAGCCGACTTGGTCATCCTATCCACAATAGCCCAAATACAGTCAAAATGTTTCCTTGTCTTAGGCAATCCAACCACAACATCCACGTTGATCTTTTCCCACTTCTAAGTAGTAATTTCTATATCTTAGGCTAGGCTAGCCGACCTTTGATGTTTGACTTTCACTTGTTGGCAATTGTGACATTCAGATATAAACTTGGCAATGTCTTTCTTCATACCACCCCACCAATACACTTCCCTCAAGTTTCTATACATCTTTGTAAATAGGGGTGAATGGAAAAGGATGAATTATGAGCCTCCTCCAAGATCAATTCTTTCAAATCATCTACATTTGGCACACACAATTTACCTTGGTGAAGGGCACTATCTCCCCCTTGGGAGAAAACCTCCACTTTACTATCTTTCACCAAGGCGTTCAACTCTAGCAAGGTGGGGTCAAGATCCTGTTTTTCCTTTATCTCTTCAATTAAAGAAGATTTAGAACCATCAACAGTCTCTACACCACCATTATCAACTTCTTCCAACCTAATCTCCAATCTAACCAGTCGGTGAAACTCTCTAGCCACCTCCTTGCCACCATCATCAACATGAGATAGACTACTCGTAGAAACCCTACTTGGAGCATCGGCCATAATATTAGCTTTAACAGGGTGATAATGCGCACTCATATCATAATCTTTAAGGAGGTCTAAACGCCTTCTTCGTATCAAGTTAAGATCTTTTTTGGTGAACACATATTGGAGATATTTGTGGTTGGTAAACACATCAACATAAACTCCATACAAGTAGTGACGCCAAATTTTCAAAACAAATACCACGGCTGCCAATTCAAGATGGGTGGGATAATTCTTCTCATGCACCTTAAGTTGTCTAGAGGCATGTGCTATCACCTTACCACTTTGCATCAAAACACACCCCAAACTAATTTTTGAGGCATAACAATATACAACAAATCCTTCCAACCCTTCTAGGAGAACAACGATAGGAGCGGAGAAAAGCTTATCTTTCAAAGTTTGGAAACTCTTTTCACACTCATCGGTCCACACAGGAGATAATTCTGGATATTCAGCAGTTAGCCAATCTGGGAGTTCGATTGGCAGATTCGGGTAACGCCGGAGTTTCTGTCCGAGGCATACCTGAATCTTCTATTGTAGCAGAAATTAAGTGGAGGCAATATGAGGATCCTATCCTAGTTCGATACAGGGACATAGCCCTAGAGAAGGAGCAGACCCCATTTGAGCTTTCTCCTGATGGGATTTTATTATTGAGAGGCAGGTTATGTGTACCGGATGTTGTAAGTTTGCGGCAGCAGGTTATGGGTGAAGCACACCATGCCCGTTATTCTATTCACCCTGGGTCGACAAAGATGTACCATGACCTCAGGTACTTGTATTGGTGGGACGGCATGAAGCGTGAGATAGCAGAGTTTGTTGCCCAATGCTCGAACTGTCAGCAGGTGAAGATAGACCATTTCATCTTCTTTTGTGTCAATTTAGTCATAGGAGAAGCAATAGAAGAGCACCACTTACAACCTCCGGTACTAACCCGCCAAACCCAAGAAACTTCTAATATCCGATAGAGTCAAAGGTCTAGGACAATTTCTAATCACCTCCGTTTTCTTAAGATCCACCTTAATGCCATCACTCGACACCACATGCCCTAGGAAAAAAACCTCTTTCAACCAAAGCTCACATTTCTCATATTTTGCATACAACCTCTCTTCCCTCAAGATTTGCAACACCACCCTCAAGCGATCCACATGCTCCTTCTCACTATGGGAATAAATCAAGATATCATTAATAAAAACCACCACAAACAAGTTAAGGTAGGGTTTAAAGACTCTATTCATGAGATCCATAAATATAGCCGGTGTATTAGTCAACCCGAAGGACAAAACCACAAACTCAAAGTGGCCGTCTTGGGAATGTCACACTCCTTCACTTTCGCTTGGTGATACTTGGACTGAAGATAAATCTTAGAAAAGTGACTAGCCCCTTGAAGGTTATCAAAAAGGTCATTAATCCTAGCTAGAGGGTACTTGATCTTTATAGTGACTCTATTAAGTTGCTGGTAATCAATGCACATTCTAAGAGAATCATCCTTCTTTTTCACAAGCAACACCGATGCACGCTTAGGTGATTTATTAGGCCTTATGAAACCCTTTTCCAACAAATTTCTCAATTGCTCCTTTAACTCCTTCAACTCCACCGAGGCCATAGAGTAAAGGGGAATAGAAATGGGTTGAGTATCGAGAAGGGGTTCTATACCAAAATCTATTTTCCTTTCGAGAGGAACACCAGGAAGCTCTTTGGGAAAACATCAAGAAACACATTAACTACCAAAATCGACTCAATAGGAAGGACTTTGGACTCAACATTCTTAACCCTCACAAGATGATAAAGACAACACTTAGAAATCAACTTTTGGGCCTTAATACAAGAAATGACTCTACCCTTGACTACCACATCATGACTCTCCCACTCAAGGATAGGTTCATTAGGGAATTGGAATTTAACCCTATGGGTTCTACAATCAATAGAAGCATAATATGCATGCAACCAATCCATACTAAGAATGACATTAAAATCCACCATATTTAACTCAGCAAAATCAGAAGGCAAAATTTTATGAAAAATGAACACGGAACAATTTCTATAGACTCTTTTAGCAATAATGGACTCAACAACGGGGGTAGACAATTCATAAGGGTCACACAACAATTTAGAACTAACTTGATGCTTCTTGGCAACAAAAGGAGTAATAAACGAAAGAGTGGCACCTAAGTCTACTAATGCATACACATCAAAATAAAAATCCTTTAACATACCGGTAACAACATCGGGCACCTCATCAACTCCTTGTCTTCTTTGAAGAGCATAAAATCTATTTTGCCTTGGAGCATCTCTTTGATAACCTCCCCTTCCTCTATGGCCCGCATTAGCACCTTGGCCTTAAGGACGACCATCTCTATGTTTGGGTTGAGCATAAGGAAAATCAACAACCGTGTGAACACCTTTACCACAACCAAAGAAAGCATTTGAATTTCTCAAACAAGGACCACTATGTTTCTTTTCATTCCTTGGGCATCTAGGCTCCGTCATCTCTTCATTACCACCAAAGAATCTTTGATTGGGCTTCTTATCCTTGGCAAACCTCTTGTTGGAAGCATTGGACGACCTTTGGCCTTCAAACTTGTGGCCTTGAGGAAAATGGACACCCTTAGAACCTTGGAACCCACCTACAAATCAAGCCCTCTTGGACACACCAATCCTTCTCTTGCTAAGGTTCTCCCCCTCTAGCTTCTCGACACATGTCATGATCTGAGATAAATTCATGTCCCCTACTACCATGATAGTATGACACTCCTCATTAACCAAGTCGAATACAACCGAACAAAAATTTGTTCATCCATGACCTAGGCTCGG
The DNA here is from genome assembly GCA_026153255.1 of Solanum medicagineum. Classification (NCBI taxonomy): domain Eukaryota; kingdom Viridiplantae; phylum Streptophyta; class Magnoliopsida; order Solanales; family Solanaceae; genus Solanum; species Solanum medicagineum. Next base: position 3,128 of record JAPFFP010045525.1, on the reverse strand, counting down.
CAACCAATTGTGGAGCATACTTGGAGAGTTGATTGAAATTTAGGGCATACTCCCTCACACTTATGGACCCTTGTTAAAGATTCATAAATTGCATCATTTTCATCCCCCTTAGCTCAATAGGAAAAAACTGATTGAGAAATGTTGCTTTGAACTCTTCCCAAGGGATAGCATCATCATGCTCCTTCTCCATCTTCCATTGAGTGAACCAAATTTGAGACAACCCTCTGAGTTGGTAGGCTGCCAACTCTGCCTTTTCCTCCAAATTAACACCCATAATGGATTACACCTTATGCACCTCATCGATGAATTCTTGGGTATCCTCATCCACCATGGACCCATAGAACTCTGGTGGATTCATCCTAGCAAAATCACTCACCGTAGAAGTTGGAAAAAGAGCATGAGGGGCTTGGGCCCCTTGGATAATTTGGTTGGACATAGCATGAGCCAACATTGCAATAGCGTCTTGGAATTCTTCTTAGCCTACCCCTCTTTCTTGAGGAGCGGGAGGAGCCAGTTGCGCCTTGGACGGGGAAAAGCCTTACCTTAAACTTCTATAGCACGACATAAATCATGAAGAAGGAAAACTATCCTAAAATGCCTCGTAACCTCCGATTCATGGTTGTGAAGCACTTCACAACCATGAATAAGACTCTAATCAATGTGGTGTGTTGTATTACGAGGAGTATTATCAACCTAGTGCTCAAATACCAAGTTTATAATGAGCAAGCCTAGGGACTAGATGTGACACGACGAATAGAACCTATATGGACCCAAACAACGCTCTTAGCAAGTCAATCACACATCCTTGGTCGCGGAAGCAAAGTAAATAACAACATGAGATATATAATATGGGAAGTGGGACTAAGGGATGTCTTGAATAAAATTCAAGCATAACCAAGCTCATATCACAATAACATAATAATATCCGACATACATCTCTAAACTTAGAGTCGAATGGGGGCTAAGACACTTTCTAGGCTCACCCTCATAATGTCAAATGTTCAACACAAAGAAGTCTTAGAAATAGCAAGAGAAAGTATATAGTGTCCCCAAACTTGAGGACTCACCAATCTTATCTTCGACTAATCTTACTAGCCACATAGAGGATGATCAAGAGGAGCTACGGTCCCTACATGGTGATATAATGTAGGCATAAAGTATGCATTAGTATGTTTGAATGTACTAAGTATGTCGGATAAAATGCAACAAGACATAAGCCAATATAGTCAAAATGCACAGTAATAGGCAATAGTTAAGCATAATCTCAGTATGACATGCATGATCAATGCTTGAAGTAAAACATGTTTATAAATCATTCAACTTGCATAGAGCATGATACATATGTGGGAAGAGACCTCAACAGACAAAGATTAAGACCAAGTGAGCTACAACTTAGAATCCCGATGATTACCCGTCATCGGTAAAGAGGTGGTCTACTTGCCAAGGTAAACCATACTTCACCTTACGAGTGCCCATCCCATATCGGACAAGTAACCCCCTTTACGGGAACCCATCCCATTTCGGGGTAGATTTTATAATAAAGTGTACTAAATGGACCCACTAATATAGCAAGGGTATAACATAATCCTATGTTGGCACATAGTTTGAGGAAAGGAGCGTGGACCCTTGAAGATAGTCCACGCCGACATCCAATCCGTTAGTGCTAAGTCTAATCCCACAAAATACTTGAAATAATCATACTTTAATAACTTGTAATAAACATGGAAGCATGACATGATTAGCTCTTAAACATACTTGACCTCTAATGGTGAGCCTAACTTGAAACAGGAGAACAGATCATAATCATACACGAACTCTTGCTTTAACATGAATGACTCACAAGAGGTAAAAATCTTGAGAATAGGGCTTAGCCTCATACTTTCACAATCATAGATAATTTCATGAGTTCATAACATACTTGATAGCCCATATTCATCATTAAGTCACTTGACTTGTAAAACATGTAAATAACTTGAGAATTCTTGACTTGACATTTTATCGAACACTTGGACGACACATAGGAGTACATGTTCAAATCATGCAAAATGCTAGAATATAGATAAAGAAATAGTGAACTCAATACATCTTAAAAGTCATGAAATTCGGCCCACCAACATCATGGTAAAATCCCATCATGGGTAACTTGTAAATCATATCAAAACTTCACAATATCTCATAGATTCCATAGCTTGAATCATGTATAGTTTCAATAGACAAAGATCAATCCATAGTATAAGCTTAAAATACATATTTATGCATAATCAACAATATTTGACAAAACCCCAACATATTTCATGCTTATATTTTTTAATAATAGATACCCATAATAAATACCACTTGAAATCATGCAATTTTCATAAAATTGGAAGGTTGGGCTCTATGGGTGAAAGGACCCAAAGGATGAAACCCACATACCTAAATTTAGGGATTCCTTGATGAAGCCTTAAAGGATACTTGGAGCTTGAATGGATTTATTGAGATTCAGAATTATGCTTGAGACACTTGAATTTGGATGAAATTTTAGATAAAATGGTTGAGAGGTTTTAGAGAGGGTTTTTGAGTGATATGGAGTTGAAAAATGACTAAGTATGGGATATTTCATGTGTAAATGGGAATGGGGACAAGACCCCAATGCCTTAGGTCGAAACAAAAAATTAAGGAAGTGATAACACCGCTCCACGACAGGTCCGCGTCGCGGAGCCATCGCGAACCCCTACTAGTTTTCAAAAAATTGGTGGAAATCATTTTTCGCTACGGGTCTTCTAAAATCCCGGTTATGCCCATTTTCACTAAATTTTTCTCCCTGATCAAGAACATGAAGTTGACCTTTTGATATCATGCACAAATTTTGAGATATATATAAATTACAATTATGGGCATTTCTGAGGCACATTTTTGACTGTGCATCCCTTGCCCTCCACAGGAAGAGTCAACATAGGAGAAGTAGTAAGTAACTCCTTGAGCTTTAGAAAGCTCGACTTACATTCCTCAAATCATACAAAAGGAACACCTTGGTGAGTCAATCGAGTCAGTGGTGCAGTAATGGTAAAAAATTCCTCAACAAATCATCTATAATATCCAGCTAAACTAAAAAAACTTGACACCTCAGTAATGCATGTGGACCTATG
>JAPFFP010045524.1:0-11573 GCA_026153255.1 Solanum medicagineum | reverse complement strand
CTTCTAAATTGCAACATAAGGGCTCCTAGTTGCTTATAGATCAATTAGGTCCCCAAACTTTTTATTTTAAAACCAATTGAGGACTTCCGACCCCAACTTACAATATACACTCCAATTAACAATTTAACCCCGCGAACTTACTTAAGTTAAGCTACGCCATATTCGCCACAACTTTTCCAAATAAACAATTAACTTCGACTAATTAATTTAAGGGGTCTAACAGTCTTTTGAAGAAATCTAGATCTATGTCAATTAAGAGCTAAGGACTCGCCCTCTTATTAATCTGATAAGTATCACTCCCTCATTGCCTTGCTTGAGTTGTTGACAATGTAAATTTGTAGGGACTGTTGCAAGCAAAGTGATATTTTAGATCTATGTTTCCATCTGGACAATCATTAAGAACTCATTATAGAGAAAAATAGTTATTTGGAACTCATTAACCTTCTCCTTTTATTCTCCCTAGTTGAATGAATCTCAAAGAGATTAATATGAACTCCTTAGTTTGTAAATATTGTATATTTTAAACTCTCATCAAGTGACATAATGACTAGACTATATGAACTCCCTTTATGTTATACATTTAACAATTTGTTTGGGAATCAGAAGCTCTAACACTAGTAGATGGTCCTTTGGGGACATTAATCAGGATAGGTACATTCACTGCAGGGATATGTAATTTAGTTATTGTTTCAAATCAGTAAATGCATCTGGTATTTGATTTGCTAACTATTGTAAGTGGATGATCTTCTGGACCTCCTGCTTATATTTATGGGTATGTGGATCAAAATATGATAGTGATGAAACCTTCCACGCAATTTTCCTTTTGGGGTCCTTCTCTCCCCTTAATTGCAGGAAAGTTATTTCATCAAAGGAAAATCTGCAAATCGAGCAGTGAATAAGTTTTCGGTTAACGGTTCAAGGTAGCAAATTGATGCAAGGTCAATCAACCCTAACATATACTCCTAACCTTCGTTGAGGGCCCATATTAGTATGTTGCGGCGGTGCTACATGCACGTATACCACACAACTAAAGAGTTGTAGATGAGCGATATTAGGCTCGTGAACAAATACTAATTGTGATGAAGAGCATTTATAATAATTAATCAGTCTAAGATGAACAAGTGCTACTGCATATAAGATAGTGTAACCCCAAACAGTAGAAGGCAATTTCGTTTTCATAAGTAGTGGTCTTGCTACCAATTGTAGGTGCTTAATAAATGACTCTGCAAGGCCATTTTGAGTATGAACATGAGCAACGGGATGTTCAATTCTTATTCCAATTGATAGGCAATAGTCATCAAAAGCTTGAGATGTAAATTCTCATATCCAATTTTTCAATACTTTTATTTTTCTTTGAGGACTCAGCAGCATATCCAACACTATTCTTAATCTTCTACAAGAGATGACAAGAGTTAGTACAATTTTTATTCACTAAGGTAATTCAAATTATTTTAAACAAGAACAAGTTAAGGAATTCAAGATATACATGAAAAAAAAGGAGCAATCTATAGCTGTCAATTGACTCCCTTTGGACAATGATACATTGCTCCAATCATAGCAACTTATTATCTACTATCTAGATGAATTAGTAGGTCAAGAATGAGCATGATCCACATACATATGCATAGGCTTATCATCTACCCTTTATATGTGTACTATAGACTTACAAACATTTGGAGAGTCAATGAGGGAGATTGCGGTATTTGGTGAGATAATTGGACCTAAAAAAGAGCCCTGGCTACTACGTTCTTAGATAATAATATAATAATATAATAATAATAACAATAATAACAACAACAACAGTAATAATAATAATAATAATAATAATAATAATAATAATAATAATAATAATAATAACAATATATCTATATTATTACAAGTTTAAGATATTGCCTTGCATGTGTATGTCACATCAATACAAAAATTGCATTTATAATGTAGGCAACTTTACCTCTACTGACCACGAAGATAGACAGACCGTCTCATTAACCTTGGGCTTCATGAGATTTATGAAACTCATTGGAAATAATGTAACAAAACATAACAAAGTTAAAGATCATGAAACACAAGTACAAATAATAAACTATTCAAGATTTTGAAAATGTTAAAAAATAAATAATTAATCAAAATCCCTTAAAAACAGAGAGAGAGAGAGAGAGAGAGAGCAACCCAAAAAATTACCCAACAACAACATACCCAGTGGAATCTCACAAGTGAGGTCTGAGGAAGGTAGTACATATACAAAACTTACCACTACCTCAAAGAGGTAGAGAGGCTGTTTCCTAGGAACCAAAAGAAAAAATTACCCATCAAAAAAAAAATACAAGGGATAGAATTAAACTCACTTCTTACCACATGCAAGCAAATTTAACCAAATAGGATATACTCTTTCATTAAGTATTATTACTTTAACTAATTGATAGTGCTTCTTTAGCTTGAACAACAACTGATTTCTGAACAAGATTTTGTTTGATAACTTTGTGTTCCTTAATTTTTGGGTAAGTCATATACTCCTCGTCATTTTCTTCATCATCATCTTCCACATCCTCATGATCTTAATGATCATCAAGATTGATTAGTGAAGTCCTAATGATCTTTGGAACATGCTCTTTGGCCTTGGATATTTGGTTAGAATTGTCCAAAGTGAAACCTTTTGCTACCAATTTGTTCAATGGCTTCCATAAGTCATTCAGCCCATCCAATGGTTCAATACTTTTGTTTTCCTTTGAGGACTCAAGAGCATATACAACAATACTTCAAAATTTCAACAAGATATCACAAGAGTCAGTACACTTTTTATTCACTAAGGGGATTCAAAAAGTATTTTGAACACGAACAAGTCAAGTAATTTAACATATACATAAAAAGAACTAATCTATAGTTGTCAATTGACTCTTTACCTTAGAACAATTTCAACAAATAATCCAAAGGCAAAGAACTTGTTCAAAAGTTCAACAAGACTCCAATAATCAATATTGATGATCATGAAGATCAAGAAAGATATGAATGATAATGATAAAGAAGATGTTTAGGAGTATGTGCCTTCCCAGAAATATAAGGAACACAAATTAACGAAACAAAATATTGTTCAAAAATTAGTTGTTGTTCAAGCTATAGAAGTACCATAAATTGGTCACCAATAATATTGAAAAAAGAAAAGGGAAAAAAGTACAAGGTAAAAAAAAAAAAGAAACAAACAGTCCTCCTCCTGCACTTGCTCCTGCTGACGGTGGTGCTGATGTTAGAACAAATATTAATGTGGCACAAGTTGAAATTATTACTAAGGCAACAGGAGGTACAAACAACAGTAATTTCTAGAATACTGAATGAGAGAGTCCAACACATTTGATTCAATTTGGTTAATTATGCTAAGTAGTGGGTTTAGTTCTTTGGAACTGTCACTACCCAAGCCTAGGGCTTAGGTGACACGGCGACTGGAGAACCTGAATGGACCCCAAACAAGCCTCTTCACATATCATTTGACATCATTGGTCGCGGATAATTAAACAACATAATTAGATTGGAAATAAGGGCAAAAGGGCTAAAGGGAAACTTTCAGAACATAAACATCAAAACAAGAGCGTTAAGGCTCAATACATAACATATCCAACAATACCTCTAAAACTTAAATAGGAGCAGGGGCCTGGACAAGAAACCGGGCTCACCCTTATGGTCAATACATACATAAAAGAAAGATAGTTTTAGTAAATAGCATGAGATCATAGACATTGTCTCCCGAATGGAGGACTCACCAATTAATTTGAAAGAAATGGTACTAGCCACGTGGACGTAGATGGGCAAGTGGGGCTCTGGTTCCTACATTGTGACATCATGTAGGCATAGAGTATGCATTAGTATGTTTGAATATACAAAGTATGTAGGAAGCAATGCAGCAAGTTATAAACGCCATAAATAAAATGCATAACATAAATAATGAATAAGCATATAGTAATATGACATATATGAATGATGCTTGAAGTAAAATCACTATTATATATAACATAATACATATGCAAGAAGAGACCATCATTATAGAGTTCATAGTTTATCAAGATACAAACCCCTTGATTGGTTGGTGGATTGTCATACCCTACCACACGTGGTGATTGAGGTACAAACCCCTCAACCCGGTTATCAAGGTAATAAACCCTTGATTTGTTGGTGGACCATTGCACCCTACCACCCATGGTGATTGAAGTACAAAGCCCTCAACCTGCTTATCAATGTTCAAACACCTTGATTGGGTATCAAGGTACATACTCCCCCGACATGGTTACCCGGGCTCTTAAGTAGATCATGGTCAATTTCAAACACTATACAAGAGAATGGCATATACATACATTCCTTTCATCATCATAAAGTCATTCAACTCATAAGACATGATGTGGACCTTCAATTCCTCAAGAAACCATAACCAGACATTTTATCAAACACTTGGCGGGTGTGTAATGGTAGAGTAAGAGCATGCAAAACAAGAGTGAGATCATGCAACAAAATTCAATGTAAAAACCACCCATAAATACTTGGTAACATCCTCAAGCAATATACAGCAAAACCCTTAGTCAAATACAACAAAGGATCTTAGATTCATACCTCAAACATGCTAGATAGTCACAAATTTATGAAATCACAACATAGTTCTATTGTCAAATTCAGAATCTGTAAGACTATAAGTAAGACAACTTGAAATCATGCAATTTATGCAGAAAGAAAGTTTTTTCTTCATGGGTGAAAGGAACCCATGAATGAAACCCACATACCTTAGACCTCGAGTTTCTTGAAATTGAGTTGGGAAAGAGTGGAAGCTTGAAAGTGGGTCTTGGAATCCAAACTTGTTATTGATTTTCCTAAAATTTGTATTGGGGTCTTGGTAGAGGGTCTTGAGAGAATTTGAGAGTGTATTTGAGATGAGTGTAATGAGTTTGATCTTTTGGAATAGGGTTTACATCTTTTTGGGAGGTTAAGATAGCATTGGAAATTCAAAAGGTCATTAGAGTAATTTTAATTTACGAAAACGCCATTAGTGAATGGATGGAAAAATTGGAAAAGTGTTGCCTCACTGCAGGCCAGACTGGTCATGTTGGCACTCAACTGGTCATGTGGAGTGCCTGTAGAACAAGGCTTAGCCTCAAATTTTGAATTGGAACACTTGAGAAAAAGTTAGCGTCGACGTCACTTTGACGGGCCACTTTCACGAACCTTGTGGTGTTACACGGACCGTGTAGTGGTCCATCCAACCATGATTAAAGAAGGAAATGTGGCCATGCCAGCCTATGCCCATGTTCCATTGGACGTCAGCCCTCACATGACCTATGAACGTGCTCGTGCTACCAAACTTGGCCAAAATCTCCTCTTATGCCAACCTTGAATCTCTTGCACACCCCCACGACCCTCCATACGATCAATGGCAAGCCACACAGCCCATACCACTAGATGTGTAACATTTGTTTAGGCCAAAAATAGCCTATTCCATCCCCAATCCATCCAAACGGCCCGTCCAACACCTTATTGGTCTTCAAGTTGTCCGTGTGACATCACTACACGGGAGGGTCTCACAAAAATGGTCGTAACCCCTGAACTCGAACTCGAACTCGAAATGAGGTGAAACCAACTGCGTTGGTAAGCTAACTCAAAAGAATTTCATTTGGCATGTTGTGGGTCATCCAATTCCAAGTGTGCTAAAAGTTATACTCGTTAAAATTTGACCCTTGCATGAACCAACACCCAAAACTCAACTCGTAGGGAAGTCTTGAACTCGTCTAAGTACTAGAAGACTTTCATGAACCTAATTCACCTCAACCTAACCTAATCTGGCTTAAACATGGATGCATAAGATCATGGAGTTATGGGGTGTCACAGGAACATGCTCTTTGGAAAATGTTTGAACACGAACCAGTTAAGCAATTCAACATACACATAAGAAAAACTAATCTATAGTTGTCAATTAACTCTTCACTTTGGAGAATTAGGACAAATTATCCAAAGGCAAAGAGCTTGTTCAAAGTTCAATAGGACTCCACTAATCTATCTTGACTATTGTCAAGATCATAAGGATATAGACGAGGATGATAAAGAAGATAATTAGTATCTGCCTTCTTCAAAATTTAAGAAACACAAATTTAGCAAACAAAATATCGTTCAAAAATGAGTTGTTGTTAAAGCTATAGAAATAACATAATTTACTAATAGAATAATACTAACAAAGGAAAAGGGAAAAAAGGATGAGGTGGAAAAAAGAGAAAATAATCCTCCTTTGCTCTTGCTCCTTCTAAAGGTGGTGGTGAGGATGGAACAAACATTAATGTGGCACAAGTTGGAGTTACTACTGAGGCAACAGGAGGTATAACCAGTGGTAGTGCTAGAGTTTTGGATGAAAGAGTCCATCCATTTGGTTCAATTTGGTTGCATGTGATAAGCGGTGAGTTTAACTTTATACTTTTCAATTTTTTGGTTGTAAATTTTGGGGTTTCTCAATTTGTTTAAGTGATTTTGATAAATTATTCTTTTTTAACATTTTGAAAAGCTTGAATAGTTTATTATTTATACTGATGTTTCACGATATTTAATTTCTTATGGTTTTCTACATTATTTCCAATGCTTTTTCTTAAATCTCATCAAGCCCAAGGATATTGAGGAGGTCTCTCTATCTTTGTGGTCGGTAGAGGCAAAGCTGCCTACATTATAAATACAATATTTATATTGACATGAAAAACGTGCAATACACGTACCCAAAACTAGTAATAAAATAGAAATAGATTATTGTTAATATCTAAGTACATAGAACCCAAGGATCCTTTTTAGGTCCATTTATCTCACCAAATACTGGAATCTCCCTCATTGACTCAAAAAATAATGGTAAGTCCGTAGTATACATATATAGGGTCTTTACTAAATTTCGAAAGAGTGAACTTTCCTTGTATCATTCATTGTATTAGAAACCACGAAAGGAATAGTTGAGTTTCACAATTATTATTATCATATACATAAAACTAATTTTGTTCACATCATTGTTTTTTGTAATTCAAAAAACCATTTCACACATACTACTTATTGTAATAACAATCAAAAAAATTCAAGCTTCTTTGATTTTTGTTACTTCTTGGCAAACCTGTCATTTCCCCTTTTCGTATACATACTTCTTTCTTTGTTTTCATTATTCTATACAGTAAATCGAGATTCAAGAAAACTAGGTAGTTTTTTAAAAATTTGTTTCTCTCTTTATATGATTTATTTAGTATAAAGTTTACATGCTAAGAATGGAATGTATAGGTTTACAATGACGGGAAAAAATACTTGATTTGACTTTCTTTTATTAGTTTTTTTCAGCATATGAAAGAAGATGGATAATTTAATTTGACGGGAAGAGATGTTGAAGAGTGTTTTGACATGTAGAATTTGCAAAGAGCTACTAAAAAATGTCACTATTATTGATAAATTAATGGTGTCACAGATGTGAGAATTTCTTTTGAAGCAAATTTGGGGTATTTTATTATTTTTGTTTGATGTGATAAACATATGCAATGCACGCCTACAATCTCTCTCATTGACTCTCCAAATACATGTAGACTAGAATATTTCAAATTGTAGTACAAGAAGGGGAGGAGGAAGGGAGAGAGGGAGGAGAAGAAGAAGAGACAATTCACTAAATGATTCTAATGATGTTCGGTAGATGAGAGGTGTGTGTGAATGGAAGTGGTTTCATACTTTAGTATACCTTACATTCCTGAGAATAGAAGAAACAATCAGACTTTAATTGATCCTTGCAGTTAAATTAGAAACTCTTGCTCTTCTCCCTCCTCTAGCGTTCTCAAGAAAGCCCTAAGTGTGAAGAATGGTGAAAAAGACATTTAGGGTTGTATTTCAGGACTTAATTTAAGTCCAAAACATCTAAGGATTGAACTAGAAGGGACTGCAATAGGAAAAAATACCCCTCTTAAAACTGTCGCTTGGGTCTACAAGACCCCGTCTATGAGTCGTAGATAGCCTCTTGTGAATGAAGGGTCTAAAAATCTAAGTTACTGGAAATTGCCATGAGACCCCTTTTATGGGCCATAAAATGTTTTACGAGTCGTAAACTACTTGTCATAATCAAGGGGTCATGAAATTTGTGTTACTAGAATTTATCACGAAACCTCCTCTACGAGTCGTAACCAGTTTTACAAGTTGTAAACCACCTCTTGTATATAGGGCTCAAACTTAGAAAATTTCACCAAGCCATCTGGGTGTTTTCGTACACTTATCTATGAGTCGTAAATAGTCCTCATGAACCTTCTTCTGCAGTTTTTTTCTCAGTTTTTCTCAACATCATTTATGCATTCACTCCAGATTAGGTAGAAGGAATTAGGGGGCATTATATTATCTCCCCCTTGGGATCATTCATCCTCGAATGAATAGAAACCTAGAGATTTAGCTAAAGACACAAATCTCCCTATGGACTCTAACAACTAACCAGCTCTCATCTCACCCATGCAATCATTAAATCAAGAAATTCAACAACATCAATCTTCACTCTGACTCTAAAACTCTATTGTTTATCATACTGAGAATGAAAGGAAAACTCAAGGAATGGGAATTCAAGAATTTAGAGGAAAAATTCATTACCATCAACTCTCTCATCATCAGCATGCCGAATTAAGTGAGGGTATTTGGCCTTCATATCCTCCTATGCCTCCCAAGTAACTTCTTCTATGAATTGGTTCCTCCACAATACTTTGACAGATGTAGTCTCTTTGATCTTAAATAGCAACCTGATGATCAACAAGTTGGATAGGAATCTCCTGATAAGTTAGACTGTCTTTCACTCAATACTCTTGACAGGCACTACCAACTGTGGATCTCCCAAATGCTTCTTGAGTGTAGAAATGTGGAAGACTAGGTGGTTAGGTGCTAACTCTGATAGTATTTCTAACTCATACGCCATACTACCCACTCTCTTTATGATTTGATAGGGGTAAATGTACCTCAGACTCAAATTTTCCTTCTTGCCGAACCTCATCACACCTTTCTTGGGAGACACTTTCAAATACAACCAATCATTGACCTCAAACAATAAGTCTCTTCTTCTGACATCTGTGTAGGATTTCTGCCAACTTTGTGCAGTCCTCATGATTCCTCGAATGATTTTCACCTTCTCCATATCTTGGTAACCAAGTCGAGTCTAATAATCTCTACTTCACCTACCTCAAACCACCCAATCAGAAACCTACATCTACTCCCAAAAAGTGCCTTATAAGGGGCCATCTGAATGCTCGAGTGGAAGTTGTTGTTGTATGCAAAACTCGATCAAAGGCAAGTGGTCATCCCAATTACCTTTAAAATCAATGGCACATTCCCTCAACATATCATCTAAGGTCAAAAGAGTACATTCTGCTTGGCCATCTGTCTGCGGGTGAAAACCAATGCTAAGATGCACCTTCGCACCCAAACATTAAAAAGATCTCCAAAACTGGACGATGAATTAATCTCTCCTATCCAAGCTGATAGATAAAGGGACTCCATGTAATCTTACAATCTCACTTATGTATAGTCAGGCATAATCCTCCACAATATCAATTATCTTGACTGCTAAGAAGTGAGCAGATTTGGTCATCCTGTCAACTATTACCCAAATTGAATCATGTTGTCTGTGGGACCTCGGTAAGCCAATGACAAAGTCCATGTTGATCACTTCCCATTTTTGTTTTTGAATCACAAAATTCTGAGCTGCTCCACATGGCCTTTGGTGCTCAAGTTTAACTTGTTCGCAATTTGGGCACTTGAAAACGAACTCAACAATGTCTTTCTTCATTCCACTCCACTAGTAGACTTTCCTCAAGTCATGGTACATCTTGGTAGACCCTATATGGATGGAATATATGGACTTGTGGGCCCATACCATGATCCTCCCTCGAACATCATCAACATTTGGAACCCACCGTTTGCCTTGATACCTCAATACCCTATCTCCCCTTTTCGCGAAAGCCATCATCTTCTACTTATGCACATCCTCCTTCAATTTTAATAAGAAAGGATCTTGATCTTGTTTTTCCTTCACCTCTACTACTAGAGACGATGTAGACCCATTATTCACAAGAACTCCTCCTTCGCCTAATTCATCTAATCGAACTCCCAATCGTGCTACTCTATGAACTTTTTTAGCTACTCTCTCTTCTTCTTCTCCATGTTGGTGGTGCTCCCCAAGGAGAACCTACTAAGAGCATTAGCACCACATTAGCTTTACCTGGGTGGTAGAAAATGCTCATGTTGTAGTCTTTGACCAACTTAAGCCAACTCTTCTGTCTCAAGTTAAGCTCCTTCTGGGTAAATACGTATTGCAGGCTCTTATGGTCTATGAATACATCAACATGTGCTCCATATAAATAGTGGGGCCATAGTTTAAGAGCAAGCACCACCGCCCCCAACTCCAAGTCATGAGTGGGATAATTCTTTTCATGCACCTTAAGCTGTCTAGAAGTGTAAGCAACAACCTTCCCCCTCTGTATCAACACACGTCCTAATCCCACTTTTGAAGCATCACTGTAGATGATAAACCCATCCGTCCCATCTGAGGAGGTCAACACTGGTGTGGTAGTTACTCACATCTTCAACTCTTGGAAACTTCTCTCGCACTTGTCAGACTATTAAAACTTGACCTTCTTTTGAGTCAATTTAGTCAACAGTGCAGATAGGGAAGAAAATCCATCAACAAACCTCTGGTTATAGTCAGCCAATCCCAAAAAACTCCTTAGCTTGATCGGTAAGGTTTGTCTTAACCAATTCTTAACCGCCTCTATCTTTTGAGTATCCACACAAATTCCCTCTCCAAAAACCACATGCCCCAAGAAAGCCACAGATTTGACCCAAAACTCACAATTAGAAAACTATGCATATAAGTTATTATCTTTGAGCGTCTACAAAGCGATTCTGAGGTGATTGGCATACTCTTCCTCATCACTAGAATACACTAGAATATCATCGATGAACATGATCATGAACATGTCAAAATACTATCTGATTACTGTATTCATCATGTCTATGAAGATCGCAGGCATATTTGTCAACCCAAATGACATCACCATGAATTTGAAGTGACCGTATCTTGTTCGAAAACCATCTTCGGGTTGTCACATTCTCTCAGTTTCAATTTATGATTGCTTGACCTGAGGTCTAACTTAGAGAAAATAGTAGAACCCTGAAGTTTGTCGAATAAGTCATCAATCCTCAGAAGGGGATACTTATTCTTCACTGTCACCTTATTAAACTGACGGTAGTCAATACACATCCTCAGGGAACGATCTTTCTTTCGCACAAACGAGACCGAAGCATCCTATACAGAGACACTTGGCCTTATGAATCCCTTTTCTAGCAAGTCCCTCAACTGCTCCGTCAACTCTTTTAACTCTGCAAAGGCCATTCTATAGGGTAGAATAGAAATGGGTTGGGTGTTAGGAAAACATAGATTCTGAAGCTGATCTACCTATCAAGGGGGTCTTCAGGCAGATCCTTAGGATATACCTCAAGAAACTCGCTCATAACTAGGACAGACTCAAGAGAACAGGGCTCAACATCATCAGACTTGACTCCCACGAGGTGGT
>JAPFFP010045523.1:0-11574 GCA_026153255.1 Solanum medicagineum | reverse complement strand
CGCTGAACCTCAAATCTTCAGACTTTAATCCAACACTGTAAATCCCTAGGAAACCAACTCTACCACTCGTAGATGGATCTACAACTCGTAGAGAGTCTCGTAAGTCTATAAAAATCAGAGAAAGTCTGCAATCTTCCCAAAATTGTGCCAACATGCTTTTCCTGCAATAACAAACACAAAAAAAAACATAAAAATCATAAATGTCTCATTGAGAAACACAAAATCTCAAGTTTTAGGCATCAAATGTGTTGTATTTTCACAACACATCAACACCCTCAAGTTAAAATTATTGTTTGTCCTCAAGCGATGACTCAATCTAACTAGATAACACAGCAACACACAGAACAGAACTTAATGGCATATATCTTCTACAATTCAGGCTCTGGTACCCACACCAACTTTCCAAAATAAGATCAGACAGCTATTTTTGCAAACGACGACATAATGATGCATCTGAAAACACAATATGACAAGCAAGAGAATATCCATAATCCACAATCACTGAACAAGTGAAATGCTAACAATGCAATGCAAATGCCCTCACAGAAAGAAGTCCCAAGTAACACACTCAATGATAATTTAAAAATTAACATTGGGACTATGTAAAAATACTCACACTCACAAAGATATTCATGCACATTGACTAATACCATAGACTTGTCCCTCTACTCATGACTCACATATTCAACTAGCCGGACCAGGATCACTCTAGGACTTACTAGGCTTGTAACGTAGCTTCATGGGGCTTTGGTAGGGCATTTTTGGAAACATAGTGACTAAAGTCCATTCTTTAACGATGTTTTTCATCACATTCACCTTACCAACTTAATCAATTTCACCTTGTTCTCCCTTTTTCTTCATATTCAAGCTTTTCTGGGTACTTTCTTCTCATTTTTCAGCTTTTACCTCATTTTCACAAATTATTTTGCTCTTAATCTCAATCTAAGGCATCCTTTTCTTGTACTTTCTTCGAATACATGATTTTCTTCTTTCCCTACTCATTCCCAACTCACCACCTTATTTTTGTGATTTTACCTCTACACCGGCCACCCTCAACTTAGGCGTTTAACTTATTTTGAAGTACACAATATCTATTACCCAAACCAGGGCCACTTTTGGTAGTCATCCTCAACTTAGACATTTCACCTCAGTCAAGGTTCACAATGCTCAAGGACAGACCAGGGCCAACTTCAAGGTTTACCACGAGGCAAGGTTAGGCTAATTAGGCATTTTAGAAAGAATTGGTTCATGTAAGGCTCAAATATTTGGAACAAGGGATAAACATCATTTGTTTGGTTATTTTAGGGTAAAAGGGGACTAATTAAAGAATAAAGGCTTAGGATCACCACGTAATCCATTTATTTACAATCCAACTTAGAGTAACAGAGCAAGTTCTAAATTAGCACAAAATATGCATGAATCTGGCAAAATAAGCTCACTAGCTCACACATAGCATTGCATACATTATCAACAAGAAACTCACAGATCATGCTTTAAATCTTAATTACCCTCACTCATCGAGATAAATATTGTCAAACACCCAAATATGCATGGTTGCAATTTAACTACTAATCAAAATATTTTTGGTGGGTGCCATTTTTCAAATCATAACATAAAACATCAAAACAAGTTGTATGCCATAAGTATAAGTACTATATGCCACATATATTCTAAACATTCTAAACATGCCGGTTCAACAGAAATCAAATATCCACGAGGAAACAGAACACATGCAAGAAAACCTCAGGATCAAAATTTTGGGGTAATTATGGACCATAAGCTACTCAAACTTCACCAAGGTCCATAACTGCCCAACCCATCCAAAAAAAAATTATACGTTGTCCTCGATGTACAACATCAAAATCAAAGTAAATACGAGGGGTCAAAAACATATCTTGGTACCTAAGCACCAGTCTTAGGCTGCATTTGGTCATCTCCCACCTGCGGAGTAGTCTGTACAGTAGCCAAACTCTGTCCAGAGGAACCAATACCCATCACTCTATTATGCTCCTAGGCTAGCCTCAACTCGTCCTCTTTCTTTGATATCCTTAAGACCAACCCGAGCCTGTCCTCTGCATCCTCATCATCAATCTCAAAGATCTCTGGATGCGCATGCCTCTCCTATGTCTCATCACCCTCTATAAGGGGTCATTTCCCACGGGAAGGCTGTAGCCTTACATGAACCAATTCTTTCTAAAACACCTAATTAGACTAACCTTGTCTAGTGATAAACCTTGAAATTGGCCCTGGTCTATCCTTCAGCATTGTGAACCTTGATTGAGGCAAAAAGCCTAAGTTGTGGCTGGCTACCAAAAGTGGCCCTAGTTTGGGGAATAGATATTGTGTACTTCAAAATAGTCTAAAAGCCTAAGTTGAGGGTGGCTGATGTATGGGTAAAATCACAAAGATAAGGTGGTGAGTTGGGAATGAGGAGAAAAAGAAGAAGATCATGTACTGGGTATAAGAAAAAGAAAGAGATACCTTAGAGTGAGATTAAAAGCAAAATGAAGTGTAAAAATGAGGCAAAAGCTGAAAAATAGCAAGAAAATACCCGAAAAAGCTTGAATGTTAAAAAAGGGAGAATAAAGTGGAAATGTTGGAGTTGGTGAGGTGAAAGTTTGAAATATGTAGTTCAAGGATGGTTTCTAGTCACTATTTTTCCAAAATGTCATACCAAAGCCCCCTGAGCCTACAGTACAAGCCTATAAAGTCCTAAAGTGATCCTAGTCTAGTTAGTTGAAAATCTGAGTCATGAGTATATGGGAAATCCTATGATATTAGTCATTATGCATGAACATCCTTTGTGAGAGTGAGTGTTCTTGCTTAGTCCCAAGATTGAAATTGAAATCATCTTTGAGTGTTAAATTGAGACTTCTTTCTATGAGGGCACTTGCATTGCATTATTAGCATTTGACTTGTTCAGTGATTGTAGATTGTTGATATTACTTTGCTTGTCATGGTTGTGTTGTCAAATGCACTAGTGTATGTGGTTTGCTAAATTGCTACTGATCTTGTTTTGAAAAGTTGGTGTGGGTACCTGAGTTTGAAGTATATGTGATGTATGCCATTGTGTTGATGACTGTATGTTGCTATTTTATCTATATAGATTGAGTCGTCGCTTGAGGACAAGAAACAACTTTAAGTTGCGGGTGTTGATGTACTATCAAAATATAGCATATTTGATGTCTAAAACTTGGGAGTTTGTGTGTTCTCAATGATAATGATGAAGGCAGAACTCAAATGGAGATGCAGCAGCAAACACAACCAAATAATAATGGGGACAGTAAAAAGAAAGAACCAAGCAAGAACACAAAGAAAGATGAGCAATGGCGGACTCAAAGAAAAAAGGGCAGCATCTTAATGCTACTAATTAGAAGGATCATATAGGACCAAATTAAAAAACTAGCATGGAAGGCATAGGTATTGACTCTAAAAATCCCCAGGCAGATATGATTGATCAATGTAATTTGAAGTAGTCCCCCAATCCCCATGTTATTGATTTAGTTAATGATGAAGTTGCTTCCCGATCCCAAAACCCTACTATTGCTAGTAATACTAATGTAGTTTTTGGGGGGAGATTGGAAAGACAGAAGAACACTTCTAACTTGCAGGATGGAGATCCCATAAGGGGGTGCTAGAACAAACTCCTGCTACCACTTGCAAGTCACAGCAGATCATGTCAAACAATATGACTAGTTCCGAACCTGTTTTGTAGAATGGGCCTAAAGTTCTCAGGTAAGGGCTCATTGCCAACCAAGGTGAAGGTGTGGTTCAGTCTCAGCCTATGGTTTGCATAGCCAAAGACTTAGGCTCCTTGGCCAGCTCTAATGGGATTAAGAGCATAAACAAACCTAGCAAGAAGAGAAGGGATGCACTGAAGAAGAAACTAACTGAGTCTAGGGGTGCTATGGCTGAAACCAATGCTAACATTGTTGGTACTGATGATGCTTAAGATGAAGGCCCTTACAAGAAATTTATTTTGGTGGATGAGTACCAGGGCATCGCTATTACTCCCCTCAATGTTCAAACCAACATTCCTCCCAGTAGGGAACCTACAGATGTTACTACTGATGTATGTCAATTCAACACTGATCATGTCTTACCTAGTCCTAAAAATGATGATTATGGGGTAATCAACTCAGAAGATAAGGTGGATAATGATACTTTCCTAGTAAATGACTAGACGATGATGATACCAGTGAGCACCTCATTAGGGCATTCAGCCCCACAAATGACAATGCTATATAGCGAAAAATCAAACAACTCAGCCAGGAGCATGGTTTATCTCGCTGAGGTTCTTATCAGGCCAAGAAACAAGTTGATCAGTTCACCAAGAAACATCTTGCTACTTTTGGCAGGCCCAACACTGGGCTCTTTAGTTGTAGATCATCCCAATGATTAATACAAACATTTAGAATGCTAGGGGTATTAAAACCCAGGGAGCTTTGGAAAGAGTCTAATCATTCAAAATTATTCACCAGTTATCTATGATTGTCATACTTGAACCCTTCTCTGCTAATACTCAGTTATAGCATTGTAGAGTGTAGCTGGGACTGGAGAAAGTTGTGTGCAATACCAATGGGAAAATTTGGGTATTCTGGAATCATGAGGTTGACTATAACATATTGGAGTGTGATGATCAACAGATCACTTGTGATATCTAGCATACTCTGATTCCTCACAAATTCATGTCCACTTTTGTTTATGCCAAGTGTAGAGACTAATTGAGAAGACCTCTGTGGGAGAGGAGACTGCATTTGTCTAATAGATTAAATGCTTATCCCTAGTATGTGGTTGGGGATTTCAATGTTATAACTACTACTGATGAGAAGTTGAGGGGCATTCCTTATAACATTAAGAAAAGCATGGAATTCATATTTATGATTTATGGTTGTGGATTGATTGACTTGGGTTTTGTTGGGAAAAAGTTCACTTGGTATAAAAATAGAGAGGTGATGTTTAGAGTTTGGAAGAGGTTAGATAGGCCATGGTGAATGATAAATGGCTAGAGCTAATGCCTCAAACTACCAACATTCACCTGCCAACTATGAGTTCAGCTCATTGCCCACTTCTGTTGGAAATGAGTACCAAATCTGATAATGCTATATGATACTTTAAATTTCTGAATTGCTAGGCTAAGCAACCTAGTTTTGTTGAGACTGTCAAAGCATGTTAGGAAAGGGACATCACTATTAACCCTATGTGGATGTTTAACTAGAAAATGATGAGACTTTCCTCTACTTTGAGCAGCTAGTCGAGAGCAAAATTTGGGGATATTCATGCTAAGGTGAATACTTTTGAGGAAAAGATCAAACTGGCTGAGGAAGAACTCATTTCTTAAAACTCAGATGATGCTAGAAGTAATCTTCATTGTTGGAATGCTGAGTACATTAGATTCCTTACGTTAGAGGAATCTATTCTGAGACAGAAATCACAGCTTCACTAGTTCCAAGAAGGGGATACTAACACTGGTTACTTCCATGCCCTCTTGAGGAGGAGAAAAAGAAGATTACTCATTTACAAGGTCAAAGATGAGGATGGTGACTGGTACTAAGGTGATGATGATATTACTGAGGCTGCCTGTAATAACTTTCATGATATTTTACTAGGGAATAGAAGCACATTAATGAGAAAGTACTCAATTGCATCCTAGCTATGGTCAACTAGGACCAAAATGACCTCCTTCAGAGCATGCCTAATATTGAGAAGTTGAAACAGGTGGTCTTCTCTATGAGCCCTCATTCAGCTTCTGGGTCTGATGGTATGAATGGTATGTTTTTCTAGTCTTGTTGAGAGGTGATCAAGTTTGATTTATTGGCTATTGTTCACCCCTTCTTTTGTGGTCAGATCATGCCCAAACATTTTTCCTATGCTTGCTTACTTCTGTTGCCCAAGTCTAAAAATCCTACCAAACTGTCTGAGTTCGGGCCCATTAGCTTGAGCAATTTCGTAAACAAAATGATTTCCAAGTTATTGTGCTTGAGATCAGCTCCTATCCTTCCAAACCTCATCTCCCCTAATCAGATAGGTTTTGTTGAGGGAAGGAGTATATCTGAGAATATTATGCTTGCTCAAGAAATCATTCACCCTATAAAGAAACCAAACATAGGGGGTAATGTGATCTTAAAGTTGGATATGGCCAAAGCCTATGATAGAGTCTCTTGGTCATACATTTTTATTGTGATGAGGAAGATGGGTTTTGCTGAGATATTTATTGATATGGTTTGGAGGATAATGTGAAACAATTGGTAATCCATCATTATCAATGGGTCTAGGTATGGTTTATTCCATTCCACTAGGGGTCTTAAACAAGTTGATCCTTTATCACCTGCCTTATTCGTCATTGGAGCAGAAGTTTTATCAAGATTGCTGAATCAGCTGCATCACTCTTATCAGAATCATGGCTTTTACATGTAGAAAAGGGTCCACAAATTAATCATCTGAGTTTTGCAGATCATACCATTATTTTTACCTTAGCCTAAAGCAAATCCCTGGATCTTATTATGAAGGTGCTAGCTATGTATGAGTCTGTGTCTGGCCAGTTGATTAACAAAAATAACAGCCATTTTATTATGCGTTCAAGTGCTTTTAAGAGATCAGTTGACAAGGTCAAGCACATCACTGGTTTCCTCCAGAAAAAGTCTCTATTTACTTACTTAGGTTGCCCTTTGTATATTGAGAGGCAAAGGATAATCTACTTCTCAGATTTGGTCTCTAAGGTTGTGTCAAGGATTTCTGGATGGCAGTCTAAGCTTCTCAGTTATGGTGGAAGAGCTATACTTATCAAGCATGTGTTGCAATCCCTCCCTATCCATATTTTATTCGCTGTATCTCCTCCTACAACCACTCTTAAGAAAATTAAGTGTACTATTCCTGAATTCTTTTGGGATTGGTTGGATGAGAAGAGGAAGTATCATTGGTCTTCATGGAAAAACCTGAGTGTCCCCTATGAAGATGGAGGCATTAGGGTGAGTATGATTACTGATGTGTGCAAGCCCTTCCTATTTAAACAATGGTAGACTTTCAGGGCTAAACAAATATGGTGTGATTTCCTTAGAGCTAAGTACTGTCAAAGGTCCAACCCTATAAGCTAGAATTGGAATATAGGGAATCTTTGTGTGGAAGAACATGATGCTAAACAAACATAAAATGGAGCCTAATATTCATTGGAGGATAAATTCTGGGAGTTGCTCCTTCTAGGGGGGACAACTAGTTGGGGATGGGCCCTTTGGCTCAACAGAGAAGTCAGTAGTAGATTAAACAATACTAGAGTGGATGCTTTCATACAGAATGGGCAATGGGATGCTGATTTGATCCTTAATATTTCCCCTCCTCAACATGTAACATCCATCCTAGCCACTCCTTTGCAGATTCAACAAGGAGCACCTGATAGAGCTTTGTGAAAACTTAATCCTGATGGTGCTTTCACTATCTCTTCTGTCTGGAATATGATTAGAGAGAAAATGGCCAGAACTGATATTACCAAGTACACTTGGAAAAGAAACATTCCTTTTAAGTGTTCTTTCTTTCTTTTGAGGGCTTTGAGGGGCAAACTTCCCACAAATGAGAAACTGAGTAAGTTTGGACATGAACCAAAGGTGTGTTACTGTAACAATCCTGGTATGGACACTGTTGATCACATTTTTATCTCGGGCCACTTTGCTAAATATATTTGGAAATGCTTTGTTGCTTCTTGTGGTATTGACTATAAACCCCTTCCTTTGCAGCATTTTATCATGAGATGGTGGAAAGCTGATTATAAGAATGAAGCTCATAGGTTGTTTCTTCGGGCTACACCCATTTTTATTTGCTGGAACCTTTGGAAAAATAGGTGTGCTGGTAGATAGACCAGGCAGAAGTCTAACATGGCTAGAGTCAAGTTCTTGATCTTTAGAGACACCTCCTTTCACATGAAAATAGCTTATCCATATATTTCTTGTCCTGCTAACTAGAATGAATTGGGGAAGCATGTTGAAAACTATTTTCATGTTATGAAAATTACCCCAGTTCATTGGTGCAAACCTCCTGATCAGTGGTGTAAATTGAATTCCTATGGGAGTGCTTTGTCTGATAGAAGAGTGGGAGTTGGTGGTATTGCTAGAGACAAAAATGGAGAATTATTGGTGCCATTGTCTGCTCTTTTTGGTGCAGGCTTCAACAACCGAGCAGAAGTGGATGTTTTCTTGTTTGGTGTAGTTTGGTGCTTGCAAATGGGTTAACAAAGTTCTTTAGGAAGTTGATTCACAACTTGTGTAGATAGATCAACAACCAACCAACCCCTCCTTGGCATATTAACCAATCCTTAACCATATTGCTATATTACATTGCCCAACTGGATGGTTTTGGATGCACACATACATATAGAGAGGACAACTTTGTCGCGGGTGCACTGGCCAAGCACAATCACAACCTTACTGCCCCCTATGTTTATTTTGATGCTCAACAAATCCCAAAAAAAGCTAAGGCATATTATTATATGGACAAGGTTGAGATGCTGACATCCAGAACAAGGAAACTGAAGAAGATTAAGGAACCTCCTTGAAGTTGCTCTCTTTCTGATTGTAGTCTTTAGGTTTGTTTTTGCTCTTTTCCTTTTATTTATAACGTAAGGGGAGAGTCTCCATTTTTTACTTGCTTCCTTAGATTCATGTATTGAGAGGAGTCCTCCCTCTAGTATTTTCTGAGTTTGCTTCCTTTCTAGTATGGGAATAAAGTAGCCGACCTTAGTAGATTGGCTATTTTATGTACCACGTTAAGGCGGAGATAAAGTTCTTGTCCCCCTCCATGTATCTTTGTTTGTTTTTCTATCTATAATAAGGCTTGGAGGTGTGCGGCTCAACCCTGGACCGTTCAAGGGGTGGGGACCCTTTGACATAGGTCTATTCCCCATAAAAAAAATTGTGAGTTGTAGAAGACGCCGATTGGTTTTTCTAATATTTTTTTTGGACTTGTTTGTAAATATAAATAGTATAATTAGGTTATTTTTAGTAAGGTGTACGGCAGAATAGAATAGAGAATGTCATTAGAGCATTTATAGGGTTTTAGACTTGGAGACTAAATATTGGAGAAGAGAATACACTTGTGGATTCATTATATCTTTCAACCTTGTGATTCTCAATACAAATTGGGTTTGCTTGTTCTTCAATCTATTTGGATAAGAGATTAATAATGTTTTCTCAATTCAAAGTTTCTTTATCTTCCCATAGCATGAGTAGCTAAATCCACAACTTGGGGTTGTTGGAACCATGAAGATTTAACCAAACAAACCCGGATTATATGCAATTCTTAAAATGGGTATTTGCATGTATTAATCAATTCTCTTCGTTTTGCATGTTTTCTAGTAGTGGCCAACATTAGAACTTGCCTAGTGTTACCTTCCCGATCTAGGTGGAAATGAATGGGAAAAGAGATTGGTTAACAGGATCTGATAATGTGCTATCGTCTAATCAACCGAACTAGACTAAGGGGAGGTTGACTGGGACTATGGGTAATAGTTAGTATAGCATACTATGGAGATGGGCCAAGTCTCATAGTGAATTCGACCTTCACCTTTGACCAAAGGGTCGAAAGTATTTAAATTACCGTCTTGCATGCGATATTCTAGTTAAGAATTGTGATATTCGGGGATGTTGAGTTAGTGAATCGTAGGGAACACAATACCCAAGTTGCTCTCCATTATTGGTTGTCTTCCATGTTCGTTTAGTTTAATTTCTTATCAATCAGTGCAAACCCCCCCCCCCTCCCTTTTTGGAAATTGAGTTAGTTAATACTTGAATTGTTTATTGGTGAATCGATTTGGAAAGTCTCCATATTCTCTGTGGGATTCGACCCTAACCTTGGTTAAGTTTATTACTTTGAAAACAATTGCTTTGTCCTCAAAAAAGAGGTGTATCTTGAGCGTGATCAAATAAGTCAAATCTACGGAAGACCTTGACCCTTGTTTGGTGGAATTGAAGTCATTGGTGAAGGATAGTAAGGTGGAGGTTTTCTCCTAAGGGGGAGATGGTGTTCTTAGGTACCAAGGTAGGCTATGTATACCCAATGTATATGGGATATGAGAATTAATCTTCAAAGAGGCATATAATGCATCTTATTCTATTCACCCCAGTTCTACCAAGATGTGTAAAGATTTGAGGGAAGTGTGTTGGTAGGGTGGTATGAAAAAGGATATTGCCAAATTTGTAGCGAGTTTCCATAATTGCCTACATGTCAAAGCCGGTTATTAAAGGTCGAGTGGACTAGACCATGATATTGAGATTCCTACTTGGAAGTGGGAAGAAATCAACATGGATTTTGTTATTGGCTTGCCTAAGACCATGAGCTATTTTGAGTCTATTTGGGTTGTCGTTGATAGGATGACAAAATCAACTCACTTCCTAATGGTTAAGACGACTTATGATTCCAAAGATTATGCCATGTTGTACATTCCTGAGTTGGTTAGATTGCTTGGGGTTCCAATGGCTATCATTTTGGATCGTGATGATCAATTTACATATCACTTTTGGGAGTCCTTTCAAAAAGGCCTTGGTACTAAAGTTAAGCTTAGCACGGCTTTTCACCCATAAATAGATGCTCAAGCCAAGAGAACCATTCAAACGCTTGAGGACATGCTTAAGGTGTCCCGACCCAAGCCTAGGGCCTAGACATAACTAGCGAATGGGGAACCCAAAGGAACCCCAAATAAGCCTCTTAGCATATCATCACACATCCTTGGTCGGGGAAGCAAGTAAAATAAAAACAAGAGATAGTAAATAGCAATAGTCGGGGCTAAGGGACATTGTTCATATCATAATCAACAAGACTCAAGAGAAAATCAAAGCTCATAGCATCGATACATAACATGTCCAACAACTACTCTACTAGATAGATAAGAGCAGGGGCCAAGACAAGCAATCGGGCTCACCCTCATACTCAAAGTGTATCATAAAGAAAGAGAGTCTTTAATACATAGCATGAAAACATAAACATTGTCCTTCGAATGGAGGACTCACCAACTAGCTTGAATAGATACCACTAGCCACGTGGAGGAGGATGACCAAATAGTGCTCCGGTCCCTACATGGTAACATCATGTAGGCATAGAGTATGCATTAGTATGTTTGAATGTACTAGTATGTAGGATGCAATGCAACAATAGATAGGCAACATAAGAAAAATGAATAATCATAAGCAATGAATAGCATACTAACAATATCACATGCATGAATGATGCTTGAAGTAAAACATGTTTATATAGAACATATTACGTAGGTAGGAATACACCATCATCATAGACCAAGCAACTAGTACTCGAAATCCAAGGCTTAGCACCCCCTTGGTAGTGGTCAAGGTATCAACCCCTCGACATGGTTAATGGACATCACACCCTCCATCATAGTGGTTAAGGTATCAACCCCTCAACAAGGTTAATGGATATCACGCCCTCCATCAAAGTGGTCAAGGTATCAACCTCTCAACAAGGTTAATCGACATCACACCCTCTATCAAAGTGGTAAAGGTATCAACCCCTCAACAAGTTTAATGGACATCACACCCTCCATCAAAGTGGTCAAGGTATCAACCGCTAACCAAGGCT
>JAPFFP010045522.1:0-11574 GCA_026153255.1 Solanum medicagineum | reverse complement strand
GGTATGGTGGGATTGCTGTTTGCAGGTTTGGGTAGTCAGTAAAACTGAGAAAACTCTGCCGAAATTTCCATAAATTCCTTAGCTAATATAGTTGGAGATCTAATTTGGTGTTGTTTGGGTGCCCAATCGGCACTAATCACGACTCCCGGGTTGGGTCGTGACAAATTCTACCCAAGATTATAACTATAAGTTGAGATTAAAGTTTCCTCCATTAGTAGTTAATTTCATCAAAATACTTGTTCATGCATTCTTCTTGATAAAAATCATGTCTTTTATTGATTTTAGCATTTAGTTAAGCTATTGAGAAAAGATTTGCAGTTATTGTTGTATTCGTAAGAGCCCTATATCTATTTCATGAAACTATAATGTTCAGTTAAGTTTAAGGAATACTTAAAGCTTTGTATTTGCAAGATAGCTGAGTAATACAATTGGATTTTTGAGACACTTTTAATTATACTATTTTTAGTCACAGAAAAGAGACAAGTTGAGAAAATTTTAAGAAAATCTATGTTGGGATAAGTCCTAAAAGATCAAAGAGACATTTTGAGAACCCTTACTTTAAGTTATGAGCACAATAAAAGCTATTTTGGGAGTAGTATTAAGCACCGATATAAGTGAGAGTAATAATAACTTTAAACTCATAAACTATGTAGCCATTGTAGGATAGGATTGTACCAAAAGTAGAACTCCTTATTGTCTCTGAGATGGACCAGTCTTGGGATGGATCCACTCCCCTAGTTTTTGTTCCTTACTCTGGCAAAGTATGGATGGCTCTGGCAGCATAGCAAGGCGTTGTATCATCACAAAGCTCATAGTAGTGGTGGTTTTTTGTTAGAGAAACTCCCCAAGTTATAGCAAGCTAGTTTTTTATATAGAGACTTTCAACATATGTTCTATTTTCAGCATGTACTGCATTTATTACTTATGCTACTTTATTTTGAGGTATGTTTTAGTTACTTTGAGCAAAGTGCCTTATCCTGAGTTTCCATTTTGGCCATTTTACATAACGTACATTCCACATACTGAGTCCTTTGGACCTGCATCATTTTATGATGCAGATGTAGGAGATAGAGTCCATCAGCAAATGCTCCGCTGAGTACTTGCATTTCCATCTAGCAATTGGTGAGGCCTCTTACCAGCCAAAGGCTTTGGAGTCATTGTCTATGCTTTCTTTCTTAGTATATATTTTTAGTAGTTGGTCAGATTATTCTAGTTAGAGGTTCAATAGACTGTATGTTAAGAGCTTCATATCTTCTTTTAAGTTGTTGTTGAGATATTTTTACTATTCAGTTTATTCAAGTATTTTAGTATTCTTAGCTTATTATATTGAAGCCTTTCCTTTATTATTTGAGTCTTCTGATGAGTATAGTAGCCAGGCTAAGTGGTACGCTTGGGGCCAGAAATGGTTCTGGGCGCCGTCACGCCCAGGGTATGAACCGGGGGCATGGAAAACGTGATATCAGAGCTCAGAGTTTATGTGTCCTAGGGAGTCTATGTCACCGTGCCCAGTAGAATCTGTATTATTGGTATGAAGCACGCCACATCGATAATAGGGAGGCTATAGGGCATTAGGAAATGTCACTATCAATTGTTATTCCCTCTCGTGCCACAAAGTATACCTCTGTTAAGTCTTTTCAAATTCGTGCGTTCACGCTATGTTTTCAGATCATGCCTCCACGTAGAGTCGCTAGAACAGCATGGGGTAGAGGGTGCTCAACCAAGTAGAATGTACACCAGCCTAAGCCACAAATCCCTGAGGGACCTAGAGGTCCAGCCATGCCTGCCGAGCAACTATTGCAAACGGGCATCTCTAATGCTGAGCTTCACCAGGCCGTCCAGACTTTGGCACAAATAGTTACTACAGAGGGAGGTTGATAGGGAGATGGCAGGAATGATGGTTCAGATACTACTAGGGTTTGTAAATTCCTGAGGATGAACCCACCTGAGTTCACGGGGTCCTATGTGAAGGAGGATCCTGGAACTTCATTAAGGAGCTCCAGAAAGTATTTCAGGTTATGCACACATGTGATGCTGAGCTGGTGGATTTGGCTACCTACCAGCTCAAAAGAGTAGTTAGACTCTAGTTTGATTAGTGGAAAATAGGTAGAGCAGAAGGGGCACCAGCTCTGAGTTGGGCAGAGTTTGAGGAGGTCTTTCTGGGACAGTACTTTCCTAGAGAGTTGAGGTAGGCTAAAGTGAGAAGGTTTTTGAATCTGAAGCAGGATGCTATGAGCATGTGGGAATACAGCCTTAAACTCACTTAGTTGTCCTGTTATGCTCCATCTATAGTGGTGGACATGCGCACTAGGGTGGATTTGTTTGTGTTAGGGCTCTCTCGGATGACTAAGAGAGAGGGCAGAAATTCTACGCTGATTAGGGACATATATACAGCTCACTTAATGATTTATGTGAAACAAGTAGAGGAGAAGAAAATGCAGGATAGGGAGGAGTTCAGATGCAAAAAGTCTAAGACATCAGGCCAAGAGACAGGCAAAAGAGGAGTTGGAAATGCCAATCATTCATCCTTTCAGCTTAGGATATCTAGACCAACACCTTCATTTGCTAGTGCACCTGCATCGAGGGTCCGGAATGAGCAGGGATCACAAAGCCTTAGGTTTCATAGCGGCCACTCACAAAGGAGCATAGCTCGAGGATCAACTTGTTATCTAGTTTGTGGTAAGTTTGACAGGTCTTATCCAGGAGAGTGCCTTGTGGCACAAATGGTTGTTTCAGGTGTGGTCAAGTGGGGCACTTTTTGAAGGATTATCCTATGGGTAGAAAGAACAACAGGGATAATAAGTCTAAGTAAGTTTCTTCAGTGCCACATGGTAGGCCAGTTCAGAAAGGTGCTACATCAGGGATAGGCGGAGGCACAAACAGTCCGTATGCCATGGCCACTAGACATGAGCAGGAGAACTCACTAGATGTGGTTACTAGTATGCTCAAGGTTTTTACTTATGATGTCTATACATTGTTATACCTTGGTGCCATATTATCGTTTGTGACTCCCTCTGTAGCTACGAAGTTTGGGATCAGTCCAGAATATCTTCTAGAACGTTTTAGTGTTTCCATTCCTACTAGAGAATCTATTCTAGCCCGAAGAATCTATAGGATCTTTCCAGTGTCAGTTTACCATAAAAATATCTTAGTTGGCCTAGTTGAGTTAGACATGGTAGATTTTGATATCATTCTAGGTATGGACTGGCTTCATGCTTACTATGCCTCCATAGGCTGCAGAACCAGAGTGGTCAAGTTTTAGTTTCCCAATGAGCCAGTCTTAGAGTGGAGAGGTAGCTCAGTTTTTCCTAAGCGTAAATTTGTCTCATGTCTCAAAGTCGGAAAGTTAAATTCCATAGGTTGCAGGTACCATTTAGTCAAAGTCAAAGATTCTCATGTCGAGGCACTATCTCTCCAGTCTGTTCCAGTCGTGAATGAGTTCCCAGAAGTCATTCCTGATGATTTACCTAGAGTCCCTCCTGATAGGGAGATAGACTTTGGGATAGACACCCTCCCAGATACTCAAACCATATCTATTCCTCTGTATCATATGGCTGCTTCAGAACTAAAAGAGTTGAAAATACAACTGAGAGACCTCCTAGATAAGGGTTTCATTAGACCAAGCATCTCACCTTGGGGTGCTCTAGTCTTTTTCGTGCAAAAAAGGGATGGTTCTCTTAGAATGTACATAGATTATCAGCAGTTAAATAAGGTCACCATAAAGAATAAGTAACCTCTTCCCAGAGTTGATGACCTATTTGACTAGCTCCAAGGTGCTATTTGTTTTTCCAATAGACCTCAGATCTGGGTACCATCATCTTAAAGTTAGAGAAAGTGACATCCCTAAGATAGCTTTCAGAACCCACTATGGTCATTGTAAGTTCTTGGTCATGTCATTTGGACTGATGAATGCACCAATGACCGTTATGGATCTTATGAATAAGGTGTTGAGGCCATACCTAGATATGTTCGTCATTATGATCATATATGACATTCTAACCTACTCTCTTAACGAGGAGGAGTATGCATACCATCTTAGAAGTATCCTTCAGACCCTTAAGGACTAACAAGTATATGCCAAATTTTCCAAATGTGAGTTTTGGTTAGCATCCATGGCTTTTTTGGGTCATATTGTTCTGGCGAAGGCATCAAAGTTGATTCCCAAAAGATTGAGGAAGTAAAGAATTGGCCAAGGCCCACAACTCCAACTGAGATAAGGAGTTTCTTGGGTTTGGCAGGTTACTAGAGGCACTTTGTAGAGGGATTTTCTTCTATCTTAGCTCCCTTAACTAAGCTAAATCAGAAGAAGGTTAAGTTTGTACAATCTGAAGCTTGTGAGAAGAGTTTCCAAGAGTTAAAAAGTAGGCTTACCACAACTACAGTCCTATCCCTACCCAAGGGAGCTAATGGCTTTATTATACATTGCGATGCTTCTAGAGTTGTGTTGGGATGTGTATTGATGCAGAAAGGCCATATGCCTCCAAACAGCTTAAGACTCATGAAAAGAACTACCCAACTCATGATCTTGAGCTTGCTGTTGTGGTGTTTGCTCTCAAAATCTGGAGACATTATCTTCACGGTAGGCATGTAGATGTATTTACAAACCACAAAATCTTGTAATATGTGTTCAACCAAAAGGAGCTGAACTTGAGGCAGAGAAGTGGTTGGAGCTGTTGAAAGATTATGACATGAGCATCCTCTATCACCCAGGTAAAGCTAGTGTAGTTATTGATACTATTAGCAGGTTGACCATGGGGAGCGCTGCACACATTAAGGATGGAAAGAACAAACTAGCTAAGGAAGTGCACAGGCTAGCATACTTGGGGGTGCGCTTGAAGATTCGGATGAGGGTGGTGCCATTATCAAAAATGGAGCAGAGTCATCGTTAGTAGTAGAGGTGAAAGAAAAACAAGACCGGGATCCTATCCTCCTTCAGTTGAAAGAAGATGTTCAGAAGCAAAAAGGATTAGTGTTTGCAAAAAGGGGAGATGAGGTCCTGAGATACTAAGGCAGATTGTGCGTACCAAGACTTGATGGACTTAGAGACAATATTCTAGCTGATGCTCATAATGCAAGATATTCTATTCACCCAAGTGCAACAAAAATGTACAAGGATTTATGAGAGTTTTATTGGTGGGGTAGCATGAAGAAGGATATTGTAGAGTTCGTGTCCAGATGTACGAATTGTTAGCAAGTTAAGGTGAGTCACTAAAGGCCTTATGGTGTGGCACAGAATGTTGAGATTCTAGAGTGGAAGTGGGAGATGACTAACATGGACTTCATAACAGGCTTACCTTGATCCCGTAGATATCATGACTCGACATGGGTAATAGTAGACCGAATGACCAAGTCGGCTCACTTTCTACTAGTTAAGATGACTGATACAACTGAGGACTATGCCAGGCTTTACATTAAGGAGATTGTTAGATTGCAGGGGGTCCTCATATCCATTATTTTTCAGACAGAGAAGCCTAGTTCACAACATAATTTTGGAAGTCCTTTCAGAAAGGGCTTGGTACAAAGGTGAATCTCAGTACAACCTTCCATCCCCAGACAGACGGTCAAGCAGAGCGGACCAAATAGACTCTTGAGGATATGTTGAGGGCATGTGTTATAGACTTAAAGGTAACTGGGATGATCACTTACCCTTGATTGAGTTTTCCTATAATAACAGTTTCCAGGCTAGAATACAAATGACACCATATGAGGCCCTTTATGGTAGGAGGTGTAGATCACCTATTGGGTGGTTTAAAGTTGGTGAGGCAGGATTGATAGGACCTGATTTAGTCCACCAGGCTATGGAGAAGGTAAAAGTTATTCAAGAAAGACTAAATACAGCCCAAAGTCGACAAAAGTCTTATACTAATGTTAGAAGGAGGGATTTGGAATTTGAGGTAGATGATTGGGTGTACCTGAAGGTGTCACCGATGAATGGAGTTATGAGATTCTTCAAAAAAGGGGAAGCTCGGTCCATGATATATTGGCCCATACCAAATTATTAAGAGGATTGGTAATGTGGCATATGAGTTGGAATTGCCACCAGAGTTAGCTGCTATTCATCCAATATTCCACATTTCTATGCTTAAAAAGTGTTTAGGAGATCCCACACAGGCTGTGTCTTTAGAGTATTGGAGTAAAAAATAGCTTAATATATGAAGAGATCCCAGTTTAGATACTAGATCGACAAGTTTGTAAGTTGAGAACCAAGGAGATTGCTTCTGTTAAAGTATTGTGGAGGAACCAGTTCATCGAGGAAACTACTTGGGAAGCTGAGGCAGATATGAAAGCTGGGTATCCTCACCTATTCGTTCCTTCCAATGAAGAGCATAAAGGTAATAATCCTTATCCCTATTGTTGAGTTGAGATACATCCATGAATATGAGTAGTAAGATATCTGGATAGTTTCTTGTTGATAAACTAGTTCATGAGTAGCAAGCATGCATATATTTCCCCGATTTCACCTTCATTCGAGGACGAATGATTCCAAGGGGGAGATTTTGTGATACCCCATAAATCTATCATCAGAAGTACCTATGTTTCAATCCTCACTCTTGTATGTGGGAAGTGTATTAGGGTCATAAGAGACCTCTAGTACTTAGTCGGTTTCTAAACTTTCCTATAAAATGAGTTTCTAGCCTTAGATTATGAAGGGTTAACTTTAAATGACCATAACTCTTAGCACACAAAGAATTAGAAGCCCCATGACATACCATATGAAATCCCTTTGAGTTAGCTTTCCAATGTAAGTGGTTTCACCTTGTTTGGTGCACGGAGTCAAACGTTATGACCATTTTACTGAGGACTGCTAGTGCAGAGTTGCACTACAAGACCCACACCCAGTTACAGGTCATAAGTCGGAGAATGATTCGTATCAGTATCTCGTGGAAAAAGTAAGTAAACACCAATTTTCAGCCCCAGACATCATGGACCTATCTATGGGACTAGAACCCTCTATGGGTCATAACAGGGGTCTCGTAGAAAGTTTCAGAGACCCTAAAAATTATCCAAAAGACTATGAAAAGTCCCCTACGAGTCGTAGAAGCTTCTAAGGGTCATAGAGGGTCTCGTAGTTGACCCTATCAACAATTTTAAACAGTGCTATTTTCGACATTTCTCACCCTTTTAAGCCTAACTATGTCAATTTTCACCTAATTAAAATTCTAGAACGTACTACTTCATATCATTAACTTCAAAACCTTCCAAGAACTCATAATGTAGATTCAAGATGCCAAGCTAGGGCTTTTAAGTATTCTCTTCAATTCTTCCAAGAAACTAATTCCTCAGGTATGTAAGGCCCTCCAAAATTTATCCTACTACTATTTTGGTATCTATGACCATCAAATTCTATCCAAGATCATAACTATAAGTGGAGATCAAAGTTTCATCCATTACTAGTTAATTTCATCAAAATACTTGTTCATGCATTCTTCTTGATAAAAATCATTTTTTTTTACTGATTTTAGCATTTAGTTAATCTATTGAGGCAAGATTTACAGTTATTGTTGTATTCATGAGAACCCTATATCTATTTCATGAAAAGCTATAATATTCACAGTTTGAGTTAAGTTTAAGGAGTACTTAAAACTTTGTATTTGCAAGATAGCTGAGTAATACAATTGAGTTTTTGAGACACTTTTAATGATACTATTGTCAGTCACAGAAAAGAGACAAGTTGAGAAAAGTCTAAGAAAAGCTAAGTTGGGCTAAGTCTCAAAAGATCAAAGAAACATTTTGAGAACACTTACTCTTAAGTTATGAGCATTATAAAAGCTATTTTGGGAGTAGTATTGAGCACCAATATGAGTGAGAGTAATAATAATTTGAACTCATAAACTAGCTAGTGAGTGTAGGATAGGATTGTACCAAAAGTACAACTCCTCATTGCCACTGAGATGGCCAAGTCTTGGGATGGATCCATTCCCTTAGTTCTTGTTCCTTACCCCAGCGAAATATGGGATGGCTCTGGTAGCGTGGCAAGACGTTGCATCATCATGAAGCTCATAGTGGTGGAGTCGGTTAGAGAAACTTTCCAAGTTAAAGCAAGCTAGTGTTTTATATACAAACTTTCAACATATGTTCTATTTTCAGCATGTATTACATTTATTACTTAGGCTACTTTATTTTGAGGTATGTTTTAGTTACTTTGAGTATAGTGCCTTGTCCTGAATTTCCGTTTTGGCCATTTTACATATTGTACATTCCACGTACTAACGTTTTTTGGACCTGTATCGTTTTATGATGCAGATGCAGGTGACAGAGTCCATCAGCACACGCTTCGTTGAGGACCAATATTTCCATCTAGCTATTGGTGAGGACTCTTACCAGCCAGAGGCTTTGAAGTCATTGTCAATGCTTTCTTTCTTAGCATTTATTTTCAGTAGTTGCTCAAATTATTCTAGTTAGAGGTTCCTTGTATGTTAAGAGTTACAGATCTTCTTTTAAGTTGTTGTTGATATATTTTTATTATTTAGTTTATTCAAATATTTCAGTATTCTGAGCTTATTATATTGAAGCCTTTCCTTTATTATTTGAGTTTTCCACTGAGTATAGTAGCCAGGCCAAGTGATTTGCTCCGAGCCAGAAATGGTTCTGGGTGCCAGCCACACCCAGGGTGTGAACTCGGGGCGTGATAGAAATATAGAAAATCTACCTTATATATGAGGTGTAATTTTTGTAGAGGGGGTTGTTCCCCCACCCTAGGTCTTCCCCTGTCCACACTTCACATATGACAATGATAAAAATGAACAAAAAAGAATTGGACTTTTAAAGGCTCATGCAATAGTTATGTCATGTATATGTTTCACTCAAAATTTAACGATGATAAAAAAATCTCAACATAATTCACATCATAACATAAAAAAATATTAACGGATTAAACACGTATAAAATTTGAACAATTTACTGAAATCAAGTCTAGTACACTCATGACATAAAATTATACAAAAATTATTAAATATTACTTATTGTGAAAATTAATTCAAGAGAAAAGAAGACCACAATAAATAAGCATAAACTCAAGCCACAAAAGTAAACCTCGAACTCCGCCTATTTTTCTTCTTTCTGTTTTCTAGTTCTCTTTCTCTTTCCTTTTTCTATTTTTGGGGGTAGGTGTTGATTTGTTTCCAGTTCTCGTGGTTTTTCTTTTTTTCTGTGTGGATATGTATTATAGATGTCGAATGTTGTCATGATCCAAGGTAGATCATAGCATTGACATGGTGAATGGGATCTCAAAAGACTTTAAATACGCCTTTTTAACATAAACACGATGTAAGATAATAAGAAAATCAAACACATAAGAGAGATGCAGAACATAAGTTTGAGCATAATTATCATAATCCCCGGATAACTTGCTAGAATATGTACTTTTATGGGTTAGATAAAAATAACAAGTAAAACACATCAATTATGTGGGTTCGAAAGGGCATCGGGCTCTGAGGTAGAGCTAAATCTTATACGTAAAGCGCATTACTGCTTGCGTTTTACTTGTTATTGGTATCTTCCAGAAAAAGTTCATATTTTAGCAATATTTAGTAAACAAACTACAAAATTCAAATTTCACTTCTTTATTTGAATTTTAATTGCTTACTTCCACCATCTGATTTTATTTTGTTCTTATATTAGCAATGAATATTTTACTTTAGTAAATTAAAAATAATATATTTTTTATATTATCTTATGATTACTAAATAAAATAATAATAGTCAAATTTAGAGTCCAATGCACATTATTAAGATTAACTTAATAAAATACATCGTTTAGAAAAGTTTTCTTAAAGAGTATCAGACTTATACATATGATACACATCATCTTAAGCTCAAAGATGGCATTGGAAAGACTAGCGATCTGTAAGGTCTAATGCATTAAAGCACACATGTTTTTGTTCACCAAATTGAGGGGAAAAAAGTTAAAAAAAACGTCCTATGAAGAGACTCAAGAAAACAAATATAAAGTTAATGCTAATGTGGAGTCAGAATTCTAAAAATATATTGAATATTATAATAGCTTTTCATTATACCAATATTTTTATTAAATATAATAATTAAAATATCAAACTCAATGACTTTCAGCACAATTGGGAATCTGCTGAGGAAGACAGCTCCATAAGCAATTAAAATTGAAATAAAGAAGTAAAATTTTAAAATCTGAAATATGTAGTAAATTGCTATTAATATTTGACATAGGGAGAGTAATAAATATTCCTCAAGGAATTAAGTGATTCTTTTTATTTTTTGTGCGTGTTAACCCATGAATTTGTCGATGGTATTGCTTCTGAGGAGATTTTTTTCGAAACCTATACAAGACGGTCCGTGATGACCCAAGGAAAAATTCCAATACATTCATTCTAATTTGTGGGGCTTTTTTGAGCAATTAGGGGACTCTAATCAGGAATTAGGCGATTTTCTTCATTTTTTGTGTGTTTTAGCCCATGAATTTTTTGATGGTATAATTTCTTTTTTCCAAAATCATGAAATAACCATCTGTGATGACTTGTAAGAATTCCAATAGTCTTGGCTTGATCCGTAGCTTTTTTGTTAATACCATTTAGGGGCCATTCAACGGGAATTAGGTTATTTTCATCGTTTTTGTGTGTTAACCCATGAACTTTTTGGTGGTATGGCTTCTGATGAATTTGTTGTTGAATCCTTTACATAATCTTCCATGATGATTGAGGAAAGAATTCCAATAGCCTCAGCCTGATCTGCAGGACTTTTTTGCATTTAGAGGGCCACTAAATAAGAACTAGGCTACTTCCTCATTTTTTGTGTATGTTATCCCATGAATGTTTTGGTGGTATGATTTTCGGCGTTTTTTTTTGAAACCTTCACAAACAATCCGTGATGACCAAAGGAAGAATTCCATTTGTTTTGGCATGGTCCATGGCACTTTTTACGCATTTAGGGACCATTCAACAAGAAACAAACTTTTTTCTCCATTTTTCATATATAACACCTATGTATTTTTTGTGATATGGCTTTTGGTGTTTTTTCTCCAGAAACCTTTACAGAATCATCTGTGGTGACTTGGGAAAGAATTTCAATAGTATCAGCATAATTCACAGGGCATTTTTTAGCACTTGAGGGAAACTCAGCTAAAAGTTTAATTGAGAGGCCCCTTCCTAAGATCTAGACATTCTTACTTCTAGTGAAAGAATGTCACAAAGATCATATCGCGAGACCCTAAATCTCCCATACCACTAGACAAAGAAACAATGGTGGAGGAAGAATTGCGGGAAATGGAACCGGTTCAGTATGGGTATACTAGGGAAACAACTGAGAGGACATTATCTTTCAAGGAAATGCTCACCATACAAATACCACCCGTGAATTATTAGAAATGAACTATGAAAAAGATATGCTAGTTGATGATTCTTGTCACGACCCGACCTAGGGGTCGTGATTAGTGCCGATTGGGCACCCAAACAATACCAAATTAAATTCTCAATTATATTAGCTAAGGAATCTACCGAAATTTCGGCAGAGTTTCCTCTGTTTTACTGGCCACCCAAACCTGCAAACAGAAATCCCAGCATGCCACAAACATTCATACACATATATATACATATGCGGGCCGACAAGG
>JAPFFP010045521.1:0-11576 GCA_026153255.1 Solanum medicagineum | reverse complement strand
TAGTTTAGGGCTAATATATCCTCAATTTAACACCAACACATATATACCCTTGACCCTCTTAAGCATTTAAACTCACATATCGCCCATTAACACGAGATTCTAGCACTTTGAAGAATTGATGCTAATTTGACCAAACCATAACATGATTCATTTATATAGCATTAGTACATGTAAAATGTGGGGTGTTACACATTTAATCTCACCAACTCTTGGATGTAGAATTTGGCATAGTCTTCGGCACCATATATAGTCTTAACCAGTAGGAAATGATCCGCCTTCGTCATCCTATCAACCACAACCCAAATAGAATGAAAACCCTTTCTAGTCTTAGGTAACCCAACCATAAAATCCATGTTAATTTCCTCCTACTTCTAAGTAGGAATCTCTATGTCTTCGGTTAGGCCACCCGGTCTTTGATGTTCGGCTTTGACTTCTTGGAAATTATGGTAAACCAGACACAAACTTAGCAATGTCTTTCTTCATGCCACCCACTAAAACACTTCCCTTAAATCTCTATACATTTTGGTAGAACCAGGGTGAATAGAATAGAAAAAATTATGAGCCTCATCAAGAATCTTCTCCCTCAAGCCATCAACACCACACACAACCCACCTTTGTACCTAAGGGCACCATCTCCCCCTTGGGGGAAAATCTCCACCTTACCCTCTCTCACCAAAGCCTTTAACTCTAAAAAGGTGGCGTCAAGATCTTGTTTTACTCAAACCAATGAAGATTTAGAACCATTTACCACCACTAGCCAACCATTGTCAACCTCTTCCTACCTAACCCCCTAATCTAGCCAACCAATGGACCTTCCTAACCACCTCCTTGCGACCGTTATCAAGATGAGCTAGGCTAACCGTAGACATCCTACTCAAAGCATCGGTCACAACATTAGCCTTACTGGGATGATAATGCACACTCATATCATAATATTTAAGAAGTTCTAACCACCTTCGTTGCCTCAAGTTGAGATCCTTTTGAGTAAACACATATTGGAGACTCGTATGATCGGTAAACACATCAACATGCACCCCATACAAATAATGACACCAAATTTTTAAAGCAAAAACCATGACGGCCAATTCAAGATCATGGGTAGGATAATTCTTTTCATACACCTTGAGTTGTCTAGAGGCATAAGCTATCACCTTACCATTTTGCATCAAAACACAACCCAAACCAATTCGGGAGGCATCGCAGTACACAACAAACATTTCCAACCCTTCCGGTAGAGACAAGATAGTCACGGAGACAAGTTTATCCTTCAAGGTTTAGAAACTCTTTTTCATACTCATCGGTCCATACAAACTTAGCCTTCTTCTATGTTAACTTAGTCATGGGAGAAGCAACAGAAGATAACTCATTCACAAATCTCCGGTATTGACCCGCTAAGCCATGACACTACTAATGTCTAGGACAATTTCCAATCACTTTCGTCTTTTTAGGATCCACCTTAATACCATCACCTGACACCATATGGCCTAGAAAAGCAACCTCCCCAAACCAAAACTCACACTTCTCATACTTTAGCATACAACTTTTCATCCCTCAACCTTTGTAGCACCACCCTCAAATGGCTCACATGCTCCTCCACACTATGAGAATAGATCAAAATATCATCGATGAAAACCACCACAAACAAATCAAGGCAGGGTTTGAAGAACCTATTCATAAGATCTAGGAAGATAGCCGGTGCATTGGTCAACCCAAAAGATATAACCAGGAATTCATAGTGCCCATACCTAGTTCGGAAGGCCGTCTTGAGAATGTCATCACTCCCTCATCCTCACTTGATGATACCCAGACCAAAGATCAATCTTAGAGAAGTGACTAGCCCCTTGAAGTTGGTCAAATACATCATCAATCCTTGGTAGATGATACTTATTCTTGATGGTGACTCTATTAAGTTGTTGGTAATCAATACACATGCTAAGTGAGCCATCCTTCTTCTTTAAAAACGACATCGGTGCACCCCAAGATGATTGGCTAGGCCTAATAAAACACTTGTCCAACAAATTCATTAATTTCTCCTTAAACTCCTTTAACTCTGTCGGGGCCATACGGTAAGGGGGAATAAAAATAGGTTGAATGTCGGGAAGGATATCTATGTTAAAATCTATTTCCCTTTCGAGAGGAACACCGGGAATGCCATTTAGGAAGACATCTAGGAACTCATTAACCCCCAGGACCGACTTTATGGGAAGGACTTTAGACTCCACATCCCTAAGCCTCACAAGATGATAGATACACCCCCTAGAGATCAACCTTTGGGCTTTAATGCAAGAAATAAACCTACCCTTGACCACTACATCATGACTCTCCCACTCAAGGACGGGTTCATTGGGGAATTGGAATTTGACCCTACTGGTTCTACAATCCATAGAGGCGTAGTATGCATGCAACCAATCCATCCTAAGAATAATGTCAAAATCTAACATATCCAACTTAACAAAGTCACACGGTAATATTTTATGCAAAATGCAAATAGGATAATTTTTATAGACCCTACTAGCAAAAATAGATACACTAATGGGAGTATACACCTCATATGGATCATACAACAACTCCGGTTTAACATGGATCTTTTTGGCAACAAAATGGGTAAATAAAGAAAGAGTGTCACTTGGGTCAATCAATGCATACACATCAAAATCAAAGACTTTAAATTTCCGGTGACGACATTGGGCACCTCATCTACCCCTTGCCTCCCTTGAAGAGCATAGAACCGATTGTGCCTTGGGGCACCACCTTGTTGGCCTCCTCTCCCCAAAGGAACCACATTAGCACCCCGACCTTGAGGACAAAAACTCTTACCCTTGTTGTGATTACGTGGACAATCCATCACCTTATGTCCTACTTCACCACAACCAAAACAAGCATTGGTATCCCTCAAGCACGGGCCACCATGTCCCCTACTACACTTAGGACACATAACATTAGGCACCACACCACCATCACCTTAATCCCTTGGGTAGTTATTGGTGAATCTTCTATTAGGAGCATGAAAAGAGCCCTGACCTTGATGAAAACGGCCACCCTTGGGAGGCCCTCTTGGCCTCATGACCCCTTCTCTTTGTCAATTTCTCCCCCTCCTGTTGTTCGGCATAAGTCATAAAGCAGGACAAATCCATGTCACTAATCAACATAGTGGCCCGACACTCCTCATTTACCAAATCGGATACACCCATCACAAACTTATTCATTCTAGATCTTGGATCGGCCACCAATTGGGGGAGCATATTTAGAGAGTTGGTTGAACTTGAGGGCATACTCCCTCACACTAATAGATCCTTGCTTC
Organism: Solanum medicagineum; assembly: GCA_026153255.1. Classification (NCBI taxonomy): domain Eukaryota; kingdom Viridiplantae; phylum Streptophyta; class Magnoliopsida; order Solanales; family Solanaceae; genus Solanum; species Solanum medicagineum. Next base: position 8,275 of record JAPFFP010045521.1, on the reverse strand, counting down.
AAATTCATGAACTCCATCATTTTGGCCTCCCTAAGCTCAACATGAAAGAACCGGTTGAGGAAAGCCGCCTTCAAATCCTCCCATAAAATCATATTGTTGTTCCCTTTCTCCTCCTTCCATTGAGTAAACCATATTAGGGCCACCCCATTAAGTTGGTAAGCCGCCATCTCTGCCTTTTCCTCCGATCTAACACCCATAATAGCCAACACTTTGTATACCTCATCAATAAATTCTTGAGGGTCCTCATCCTTTTTGGACCCGTTGAACTCCGATGGGTTCATCCTATAAAGTCCCTCACCCGAGATGTCAGGGTAGAAGCATAAGGGGCTAGGGCCCCTTGGTTGACTTGATTAGCCATGGCTTGAGCTAGCAAGGTGAGAGCATCCCGGAGCTCCCCATGGGCCGGTTGTTCCTTAAGTGTGCGGGCTTTTCTTCCTCTTGTGTTAGGCATGATCTAAAACAGCAAAGAACATTCATTAGAGGGAAACCTTACCTTACTTCTATAGCACGACATACATCATGAAAAAGGAAAATATTTCCTAAAATGTCTCATAGCCTCTTGCTCATAGTTGTGATGCACAACACAACCATGAATGAGACTCTAATCGACGCGGTGTGTTAGATGCCAAGGACCATTAACAACCTAGTTCCCTGATACCAAGTTTCTCACGACCCAAGCCTAGGGCCTAGACGTGACACGGTGAATAGGAACGCGAAGGAACCCTAAACAAGCCTCTTAGTATGTCATTACACATCCTTGGTCGCATAAGCAATAAAACAATAATAAAGAATAATAATAAGGGTAAAACGGGCTAAGGGAAAACCTTTCATATCATAAAACAACGCAAAGTCAAAGAGAATCAAGCTTATAGCATCATTACATAACTTATCAAACAACACCTCTAAACATAGAGCTTAGTGGGGGCCATGATAAGCAATCAGGCTTGCCCTCATAGTCAAAACATACAATAAAGGAAAGAGAGTCTTTATACATAACATAAGATCAAAGACATCGTCCCGAAATTGAGGATTCACTAACTTGTTTTGTAGAGATAGTACTAGCCACGGGGAGGATAAGGATGATCGTGAGGAGCTCCAGTTCCTACATGGTAATATCATGTAGGTATAGAGCATGCGTTAGTGCGTTTGAATGTAATAAGTATGTAGGATGCAATGCAACAAGAGATAGCCAACATAGTCAAAATACAATATCATAAACAATGAATAGCATAATAACAGTATCACATGTATGGATGATAATTGAAGTAAAGCATGCTTATATAAGACATATTACATGTGAAAAAAGTGACCATCATCATAGCCAAGCAACTTAGTACTTAGAATCCAAGGTGAACCACCCCTTAGAAGTGATTGAGGAATCAACCCCTCAATTGGTTGATGGATATGACCACCCTCCATCGGAAGTGATTGAGGTATCAACCCCTTAATTAGTTGATGGCTTACCACCCCCATCTGAGGCGATTGAGGTATCAACCCCTCAATTAGTTGACGGATATGACCACCCTCCGCCAGAAGTGATTGAGGTATTAACCCCTCAATTGATTGATGGCATACCACCCCCATCCGAGATGATGGAGGTATCAACTCCTGAATTGGTTATAGTCAACTCACAACACTATAGATACATATCATTAAATCATCACATAAATACTATCCTTTCATCATCATAAATTACTTAGTTGATAGGTCATGTAATAGATCATCAATAGCTCAATAGTTCAAATCGAACATTTTATCAAACATTTGGCGGGTGTATAATGCTAGTAATAAATCATGCAAGAAAGTTTAATGTAAAATGACCTACTAACTCTTGGTAATACCTCATGCAAGATACATCAAAACTCTCCATCAAATCTCAAAATAGATCATAGATTCATAACTCAAAACATGCTTAGACAACCACACTTTTATGAAACCCCAACATGGTTCATAATTTAAATTTATAATAAGTAAGACCCACAAGTAAATCTACTTTGAATCATGCACTTTATGTAAAATGAAAGATTGGGCTTAATGGGTGAAAGGTACCCATGAATGAAACCCACATACCTTAGACCTTGAGTCTCTTGAATTAGAGTTGGGAAAGAATGGAAGTTTGGAATGGAGTTTTGAAATCCAAACTTGTTCTTGAGTTCCCTTGAATTTGTATTGGGGTCTTGGTAGAGGCCTTTGAGCGGATTTGAGAGTTTATTCAAGTTGAGAGTAATGAGTTTGATCCTTTGGAATAGGGTTTAAAGTCTTTTGGGGAGGTTAAGATAGCATTGGAAGTATAAAAAGGTCATTAGAGTGAATTAAATTCATGAAAACGCTATCAGTGAACGGATGGAAATTTTGGCAACGTGATGCCCCACTGAGGCCCACAAGTCGTATGGAGTGCCCATGAGATGAGACTTGGTCAAAAATTGGAAGTTGGGAACACTTAGAAAAATTACTGTCTTCGTCATTTTGACAGGCCACTTTCACGAGCTATGTGGTGCTATACGGTCCACATAGTGGTCCATTGAACCATAATTAGAGAAACACTATTGCCAGGCCACCCTATGCCCCAAGGCCATGAGTCGTTTGACCTGCCATGGCCCGTCAAGGTGCCCGTGGTACCACACTTGGGTCAAAACACCTCCCATACCCACTCTTCCTCACTTGTACACACTCCATGACTAGCCACACGGTCAGTGGCAAGCCGCACAACACGTGCCATTTCTGTGTCACATGCCTTAGACCAAAAATGGTCTTTCCCAGCTCAAGACAGCCCAGATGGACCATCCAAAGCTCCACTGCCTGTCAAGCTTCCCATGTGGTTTCACTGCATGGGAGGGTCTCACGAAGACGTCTTAACTCCTTCATCCAAACTCAAAATGAGATGAAACCAAGTGTGTTGGAAAGCTAACTCAAAGGGATTTCATTTGACATGTTGTGGGCCATCCAGGTCCAAGTGTGCTAAAAGTTATGCTCATTTAAAGTTGACCCTTGCATGAACCAACAACAATAACTCAACTCGTTGAGAAGTCTTGAACTCATCTAAGTACTAGAAGTCTCCCATGACCCTAATACACTCCCCACCTACACAAATAAGGCTTGAAACATGGATACATAAGAGTTTGGAGTTATAGGGTATCACAATCATAAATGTTGTTATGAGGATATATGATGGAATTCCTCGTTATGCTAGTGTATGAAACTTATGGAATAATGTCTAGACAAGGTACCGAAAGTCTCATGCAAAATTGAATGAGGTGTTTTCTACAAAGGCAAAGGCGTATACACAAATTGATTTTGATAGGCTAATGGAAATGGTGGAAAAGATTAAAGAGTTAAAGAGTACTTGCAGCTAGCTGAGTATGATAAGTGGGCTAGAATTTATGCACCAACTCATTGGAGGTGGTATATGACTTCAAACCTTACAGAAAGTATTAATTCATTTTTGGTGTTAGCTCGTGAGTTGCCAATTTTTAACTTTCTGGATGAAATATGTTTGATGTTTGCAGATGAAATTGCATGCGATAACCAAAAGGAGACAACATATACATTAAACCCACTGATGGGTAAATTATAGGGTATATTGATGAATAATGAAATTAAGAGTACAAAGATGACAGTATTTTCCATTTTTGTATCAATATAATATGCCACAAGTATTCTTTATTCTATTTTATTTTTTACTTTGTATTTGGATAGATTGTATTGTCAAGTGTCCACGTGCACAATGCTAGTGATGAAGGGAGAAAGTATATATTATGTCTTAAAAACAAGACATGTAGTTGCGGTCGATTTCAAGTTGATAAAATACCATGTGCACATGCTTGGGCTGTGTTGAAATTGAAACATCTAAAACCAAATAAATATTGCTCCGATCTATATAAATCAAAAACTGTGTTAAAAACTTATGATCCTCTATCCTTTGCCGGGTAGAAAGGAGGGGGTCATACCGGACCATATATTGATTAATGTGGTTCTATCGCCTGTATTCAGAAGATCTCCAGGAAGACCAAATAAGAAAACTAGAGATAACTCATTCTCTAATTTGCTATCAACCAAGGATAAAAATACATGCAATACATGTGGAATTACAAATCACAAACATGCGTTCCTATAGAATAAGCCCGTAGTGCTTAGCATGGAATAATAGTGATAATTTATAGATGTAGTTTATTGCTTTCGTGTTTTCATATTCTGTCACTTTGAATGCTTGGTATTTGAGTATGTGTTTTCAGTTGATTCAAATAAACACACTTATATGTCAAGTTGCTTCTTAGATCATTTTAAACTAACTAATTTTGGTGGTCGATGCATATTTATAATTTTTTCATATAATTTTTTATATATAAAAAAGTAGTTTCACTAGCTTCTAAAAAAAAACTTTTCGATTGTACAAAAAAAACTCGAACTGCTCACTGCATGGTGTCGTTATTGAGTATAAACCTGCTGTAAAGTGAAAGCAGATGTCTGTACATAAAATCGTATGTGTAATTTGTTATGCAGCTTGTATAAGTATCTGCGTGTATTAAAGGTAAAAAAAATCTATATTTAGTATGTATTCATCTATTTCGTATAAGTATAAGGTTTTTTATTTGTCTATATAATATGAATTTTATAGTATAAATGTCAGTTCTATTTATTTCTTATTGTATAAATATATATGTGGCAATCTCATAGTTTTAAGATAAATGTATAAAATTCTTAGATGAGTAAACAAACTTCTTTTGGAGTTCGATGAATTTGTATAATCTTTTTTATTTATAAAATTACGTATCTTTAAAAATAGTTTCAGTTGGTACTAGAAAAAAGTTGGGATTGTACACACGAATACTTGAACTGGCCAATGCATGTTACCGTTATTGTGTATAAAAAATGCTTCATTGTGCATGTAGATGTAAGTATTTATACAAATTCATATGTAAAATCTTCTTATGTAACTTGTATATGACTAACTTAGAAGTAAAATATGTATAATTCTTATGTATTCATCTATTTCGTATAAATATAAGTTTTCTTAATTGTCTATATAATAAATTTTTTTTACAGTATAAGTGTCAGTTCCTTTTTTTTTAATTAGTATAAATTTGGTTTTATTATAGGTTTAAGCTAAAATGTGTTGATGTATATGATTTTTCTTCTTAATGTACTATAACAATTGTATAAACATGTTAATGTGTCTTGTTTGTGTATTGATATATCAACTATCATCACTCATGGATAAAAACATGTATTCATTTTGTGTGTTTGTGAAACAAAAGTTAGAATTATGACTTGTATACTATGGTTGAATATGTGTTCAACTATTTGCAGAGATAATATTCAAATATAAAAATTTATGTTGGAATGAGACAAAGTACAAAGCGTGACAAGCCTAAGTATTTTCCTTCTTTCCTTAACAAAAGCTATACCTTACCCAGAATTAGAATTATGACTTGTATACTATGGTTGAATATGTATCCAACTATTTGTAGAGATAACATTCAAAAATAAAAAATTATGTTGGATTAGACAAAGTTCAAAGTGTGACAAGCCTAAATATTTTCTTTCTTTCCTTAACAAAAGCTACAACATCCCCAAAATGAGAAAATGAATACTTAGCAAGTATTAGAGTCCAAAAGTCATCCAGCATAAGAGAAACCAAAAAAAAAAAAAGATTGAAATTGTTTTGTTGATTCTACGTAGAAGATGTAAATGTATTCAGCAATTCTTCGTTCCCAAAAAAGGAGTTCGGCAGAAAGGGGTGATATGCTAAATTTCAATTCTTTCACTGTCACTGCCAACAACCATCTTACTTGGCTTTGGTGGTGCCTCATTGTTACTGATGGTATCTTCCGCATTCTATAATTCCACAAAAGAACTGCATAATGATTATACATTAATTCCGAATCAATGATGGTTACTACTGGAATACCATTTTCATCGCTCAATTACTCCATGAATGCAGCCAAGTATACTCCATGGTTCTTGAAAAAGAAAAACCCAAAATGAAACATGCAGTCATATATATAATCTTGAAAATGTATAAAATGATACTAAATACTATTTATTTACCTTCAGCCTTTTTGGAATAGGTTGTTCACATGAACTATGTCAAATGGATCATACTTGGAGTGCAATTTATATCTTGGGTGCTCCTGTACGTCAACCCCTTCTTTTCATAAAAATTTGATGTTGCCAAGTATGTTGGTATAAGATGTGCGTACTTGTTGACCTCATTAGCTACAAACCCATCATGGACAGTGGATCTAGTGGAGTCATATACGTATATGGTGCAGTCATGAAGCATATGACTATGAGAAACCAATGAAATTTTTCCTTTGGATTCACCAATATGAAGATGTTGTCAACTCTCACATGGTCTTAAATGTTAGTTATGGTCTCCTCCCACAAAGTTATATGTATATTGATTATGTTACTACAAAACTTGTTTTCACATGATGCATCGATCGTTTATTTTTGAGTTATACTCCTTGAATATTACTATGCATGTTTTGAATGATAACATTACAATTTCATGCAGGATGACATTACAATTTTATATTTGCATTGCATCTCACATACTTAATACATATCAATGTACTAATGTATATTTTACCTACATGATATCACCATGTAGGGACCAATATACCTCCTCCTCCGGAACGTGGCTAGACATCAACATTCAAGACTAGTTTGATCGATGAGTCCTCCAGTTCGGAACTACACCTCCTCCATCATGCTTGTTGTATTTCGAGACTTTTATTCTTGAGTTGTATTTTAAGACTTTTACTTTTTATGTTGTACTTAAATTTGATGTATCATACTTGAGGGTGTAATTTGAACATGTCCTAGCCCCCGTCAAGTCTTTTATGTAAATGGTATGTTTGAATGTTATGTATGAAGTCTAAGTTATTTTTTTCCATAGATTAAACTTGAATGTCCCTTAGTCGCATTCCCCAATTTAATTTTCGCTGTGTTTTGATCAAATGCCTATGAATGCTAAGAGGCTTCGGTGAGGTATGTTCGGGTTCCTCATTCATTGTATCATGACTAAGTCCTAGATTTGGATTGTGACAAACTATTTATTCCATAACCATCAACAACCATAGATGCCATTTTTCCCAATTTCACTCTCTTCCTCAAATGTCTATTCAAATTTATTGATTTTTTTTTTGTGTGTGTTGTGAGTTCTTAAATATTTGAATTCTTTAACAACTTTTTAAAAAATAATTTTAAATTTGTATTATTGGTAGAAAAAATGAAGTTTCACTGGAATTGTTTTTACACCCAATTTGATTTTATTTGTTTGATGAAATTCTCATATTTGTTAGTCACTTTGTAAATTATTTTTTCAATTTTGGCTGATCATATGTTTACTTGTACTTTGCCGGTGACGATACCGAGGACGATTGCATTGGTTGTGATGGAATGGTGCTAGAAAGATAGAATGAAGGGGAGAATATAAAAGGGAGATGTGCTAGGGACGGTGGCGAAGGATTTGGGCAATGAGGATTTCAGGTAGTATGGGATTGGGAAGTCGAACTGGCAATTCAAGATTTTAGAAAAAAAAAGAGTAGGGGGAAGAAGATGTTGCCGTGTTTTTTTTTCTTCAGATTTTGGCTTCTCTAGTGTTGATATGGCATTTTTGTATTAGAGAGTAAAGAGAATTTCTCGACTTCACGCATGTTTTGATGTGTATTTAAACTTATGGTACCATATCATCAAAAGTATTTAATAAGCATATGTTTTAAATGGTAAAAGTGTTCAATGGATGGTAGTCTGAATTAACATGTCTAAGTCAAATATGCAAATAACTATAACAGACTGCATATGACTTAAGCCTATATTTAAAATAGTTAGAGCCATCAAAATGGGCTTAGCCCATGAGGCCGGCCCAGCCCTACCTGTTATTGGGATAGGATTGGGATATGATTTTTCAAGCTCATTTAGAATCAGAGCTTATAAGCTCGGCCCAACTAAGTCATTGGCCCTTGAAGCTTGACGGAGGCTAGGTTGGGCTCGGCCCATGGGCCCAAATGATTATTTAATTTGAATTAAAATAACTAAAGTTATAAGGCGTAATTTGTTTTTTAGTTTACAAGTTTTTTTTTTTCAAATTTTCTTTACTTATTTATTTGTAAAAAAAGATTATTATTTTTCTTTGGTCATAGGATGACTCAAATATGTTCATTGTTTGTTATATATAATTTGAAAATCTTCTCATTTCTTGATGTTATATATATATATATATATATATATATATATATATATATATAACATCTCAATGTACAAACTCTCT
>JAPFFP010045520.1:0-11576 GCA_026153255.1 Solanum medicagineum | reverse complement strand
ATATATATATATATATATATGTATGTATGTATGTTTGTATGTTTGTATGTATATTGTGCTATCATGTAATTTCATGTCTCATAGACATCTTTTATTTATGTGTTTATTGGCATTTGGATGGCTAAAATGAGATGAGAAAGCGATATTAACTTGTGAGACTGAGGTCACGACCAATTGAGGTTATTGAGAGAGACATTGATATTTGAGCCTGAGGTCTCTATCAGTCATGCCAAGCTAATATTCTAGCGTGTGATCTTATCGACTTTATTTTTGGTAGTCTAAGTAATATTTCGCTTAATTGATTTTATCGAGGTTATTTTTAGCGGATAAATGGTCTACATGAGATCCTCATTAGTTTCGGCCTGAGTTGATCAGTGGATGTGTATCGTATGACAGATATATATCATGCTTACTTGACATTACATTTGCATCATATTGCACCTCACTCATTTTGACATTATACTTGGATTAATTGAGTTCTTGTTAATGCTTTTATGCTACGATAAATACTCCTTACTGATCTTGTTTTATTGAGATTTTGATTTCGTGTGAACTGTATAATTATGAAAAGACATGCCTAGTTTTTGTATATATTGTGTATATTGTGTATACTGGATTTCTCTGAGTGCAAGTTTGTTGTTATGGAGGTATGTAGTTAGGATGAAAGGATTACCGTGTTCTTCTTTCCTCTTGGTTTAGAATTCATTTGTTGGGTACCTTATTGTTAGGTACTCACCCTTGCTTCCACACTTGTATAAGTATTGAGTTTGGTACCTCTTGATCTTTCATTTCTTATTGGACCAAGCTTCGAGACAGTTTGAAAAGTAGTAGCCAGTTCTCCTCGGTGTACCTTCAGACTTCGGTTGTCTTTGATTTTTGTTCTATTTGAGAAGTAAAGACTTTGAGACTTGTATTTATTTCTTTAAATTTTATATCGTAGAAGCTTGTACACATGACACCAAGTTTTGAGATGATTTTAGACTGTGATATTCATACCTTATGCTTATTATTTTCTTTCTAGACTGTATTATCTTTTTAGCTTCCGTATTAATTTTATTATTCTCATCTAGGGTGACTTGCTTTGCTGGGTTAAAGGAAAATTCCATCAAACCTGATTTCTAGAGGCTTTAGCTTAAAAAGCTTTGTCAAAGTCTCATGCTTGGTATCGATCATCACTGGACCTAGAAGAGGGCAAAAGAATGCAGTATCACCCCAAGTTCTTCATACATGCATTAGCGGCTGCAACTGCAACAAAGTGGGTGATAGGAGCTTGGGTGATGGAAACTGTAAGAAAGGCTCCAAAACCAACCAACTCACTCATAAAAGTCAATACCTACTACAAAATCTATGAGAGGAAGTCTTATAACTGCAGCCTGAGCATTCTCTTCTACCTTCGCATGTTCTTCTACCTCAACTTCGACATTCTCTTCTATCTACAACTGCGGTGCAGGTTAGGTCTCTCCTATTGGTACCTCTTTGACTTGGGCCACACTCTTCGCAGGAGCTACCATGTACCTTAGCATCTTCTTCTTCCTCTCTCTCGAGCCCTAACCCTTGTTGAAGCCACCTCTATGGACTCATTGGCATGAGTTTGTGGTATGGAACTATTGTAACGCGTGTTAACCATCTGAGAACAAAAAAGTGAAAGAGGTTCTATATCAACTTGTATCATTGGATACCAATTGAAATCAAGTCATAGCATGAAAAGATGAGAGAAAAAATACATAAGAGGAATTTCCTAAAGTCTTATAGTTTCTCAAAGAAAATGCAGACGTCTACATACCATTTTGCAAGACTCTACTAGACTCATTTTGGTACAATCAACGATCTAATCTAATACCAATTGTTTCTTTTTCTCGAAAGGGCCGTGAGTAGCACCCTCACTAATCCTCCAATAGGACAAACAATACTCTAACCCAATTAATTGAACTAGCACAATTCAGACAATTAAAGTTAAGGAACTCAGCTTAAATAAGCAAAGCAAGTTAAGTTTCCATAAATTCAAATAGAAAACTTAACAACATAAAGCACCACCTAAAAACTAAAAGTCATTGTACCAAAACTCTAACTACTATTCTAACTAAGGCAATACAACCCCAGAAAACTAAAACAATCAATAAATAGAAGTCTGACTCCGAAAACACGTGGACTGAGATAGTGAAAAAATTCATGATAGCCCAAAAGATGTTGGCTCACCCTTGAACTAATGAACCAATGGTCAACTAGATGAGGTATGTCAACAGCAGCTTAAAAATTCTTTGTACTTAACAAAAAAGAGCAAGTGTAGTATCAATACTACAGCAACCCTCGTGAGAGGATGCCACTTTTATACAAGTGAGCAACACTTGTGGAAACCTTCGTGGGAGGATGCCACTTCTGTATGGTCTAAGCTTACATAACACTTACTAACATATGAAGAATTTAACACATGACATATTAATCATATTTTAAGTAATGAATTCAAAATAGTTAAAGGTATAGGATTTTGTTCTAAAGATCCTCTACCGTTAACTATTTTGAATTCATTACTTAAATATGATTAATATGTCACATGTTAAATTCTTCATATGTTAGTAATTGTTATGTAAGCTTAGAGCATACAAAAGTGGAATCCCTATGTTAGAATTGCCACAAGTGTTGCTCACTTGTACAAAAGTGGCATCCTCCCGCGAGGGTTGCCACAAGTACACACAACAATAGTGTACTGATAGGATCACATGACTATTCCAATAGGTAAAATATATAACAGGAAACTAGAACACAATAGATCATAAATATAAAAAATACCCCATAATTTTAATGATTCATGCTCGATATACTAATTCCATGTTTGTCAATTTCATTAATAGTCCTTTCAAGAGATCCATACTCAAACTAGTTATGTGTCAAAATGTGACGTCTAATCTAATATTATGTCAGAACATCAAACTGGGTCTAATAATATATTAGAACGAAACTTACGATCAACAAACCAATCTGCAAACATAATCACTATCACAACCATAATGAATAATTTATAACTTGCCAAGTTCAAGTAAATGGGTTCGTTGAATATAATGTGATCATGAGAAAATTATCGGTTAGCTTCATATCATTATTCCCTTTTTCATATACATGTAAAAAGTGACATGAAGTAGTTAACAAGCGTATATCACATAAATAAAAATATCAAACCATCACCTACCTTGAATTCAAGCCTTAAACTTTATAGAATTGGAGCTTTGCCCTCTTTCCAAAGTCCTAACTTGTTCTTGGTCTATTAACAATCAAGAAAACCATATAATCAACAAAAATGTCATGATTTATCTAGATTATATCAAAACTCATATCATTGGCCACTTTTATGGTTATCTCCCCTAAGTATCAATTTAATCCACCTTAGTTGTACGTATAAATTCTTTTCTATGACAATTTTCTCTAAAATCTAAGGTCTAGAAATTAAATTACAAGTTAAGAAAATGATTAACTTACTTTAAAGATGAAACTGGTGGAAAACTACAGAAAAATAGTCCTAGATCATTTTAGGCTCTCGAGGACAAAGTGGGAGAAATAAGATTGAATTTGAGACTTTTTTTACTTAAAATTCATGACTACCCCACCGTAGTTGGAATAGTCCTTCCATGGCCAATTGCACGGAGACATAAGTTTTGTAACTTGAATACCAAGTCCCTATTTTACAACACATCCTCAAATAATGAACTTCTAAATATACTCTGCTAAAATAAGTTTTGAGAACTTTACTCATCTAAATTCAGTTCCTGTAATACCCATAAATCATTAAGGGCATAATGGTCCTTTTATTAATTATAAAAAAAACAAAAAAAGAGAAAGAAGAGTTAAAGAAGGAAAATAAGAGAGGCAGCAGCCCTTTTCTAAGTGAATAAGGGCACCAAGCCCTTTTTCCCTTTAGTATCCTTCTTTGTTTTCCAAAATAACAACAATGAAACCTCAGTTTCTCTCTCACCATGAAGAAGTAAAGAAAAAAATTGTTGATATTTGATTGTTTTTTCTTTAAGAGAAAAGTGGAAGAGGAAGGTAAGTTTCTGAATTTATAGAGATTAAGAGTTTAAGAAATATTAGATTAGAAAAATAGAGAAAATTATTAGATTTCATAAATAGAAAGAGAGTGCATAATTCTTGAATTATAAACTCTAATAGTTTAACATATAGGATATAATGAAGAAAAAGTACATGGGTACCATATTATGTTATTACAAGGTGAAATTAATCAAAATAAGGTCATTTTTGCGAAATGAAAGCACTGGGTAGGCATTTGGACAACTTTGGAGCACTTTCTCGAAAGGTTGAGAGTTGAGTATTTAAAGTATGAGTTAGACTAAATGAGGATGTTAATTCATGATCAATATGATGTGGTTATAGATTGATCGGAGGAGGCCTTACAGATGTGCTTGAGGTGACAAGTTTGGTATTCCGACACAAGTATTGTGAGTAGTAATCTTAAACCCAATTTATGTTTTATAAGTTTACATGATTTATAAAGTAAATTACTATTAATGATTTGAATTTGCATATGGGACAAGTTTTTTTACTTGATATGATACCGAAATAGCTATTTGTATTTTATAAGACAAGTATATCGAACTTGAGATGATTACTGTTATTGAAAGGATTTGACGTTACTTGAGATATGAGTACTTTTACATGTTTTTCTCATTAAGTTTTGATATGATATAATTACAAGATTTACATGTCTTGTACTTCTTTGAAAAAACTTATATGGTTTATAAAGAAAAATTTTAATGGGAGTAGACCTTGATGAATCCCGTAGCTAACGATGGGTTCGTTAGACCTGGTGCACATTGTATTTACTGATTACAAATTGAGCCCTCGCTAGTGGGAAGGTAGAACTAGCATACCATTACCGATGTCCCTTGAGTAAGGATTTGCCGATATGAAAGTTACAGTTATCGTCTATTCTTTTAAAAAGATAGACATACCGATCACCGATTACCGATTACATGATTCATTCTTGGAAACCTCCCAAATATATATAAGATTTGATATGAAAGTGTTTTACTGAGTTTATTTCCGAATATGTACAAGATTTGATATGAAAGTGTTTTACTGAGTTTATTCCCAAATATGTATAAGATTTGATATGAAAGTGTTTTACTGAGTTTATTTATGAATGGTTAGGTTGATTTGCTTATATAAGGCAACAAGATTTATTATGGTCATGGATTTTTTTGAAAGAGCATTTATTATATGATTTTGACTATTTTACTAGCATATTTTTCTAACTTTTCCTTATTAAAACGATTGTAGTTATTATTATTACTCACTGAGCTAGCGACTCACTCCCCACTATATTTTTACAGAGAATATAGGTGGTATTGGAGAGGATTTGGTTAACTAGAGGTAGCAAGTTGATTCTGTGGTGAGCTCCGCTCTTGTTCGAATGGGGAAACAAGATTATTTTTGTCATGGGTCTTGCTTTGAATTCTTAGAGTCACTCCGTGGTCATTTCTTTATTTAGAGTCATTAGTACTCTCTTGTTATCTAGATATGTGACTGAATTTAAGTTTTATTCCTATTGTTGGAGTTATGTTAGTACTATCCCGTTGATAATAGATTGGAAATTGATATGATAGCTTGATTTAAATATCTAGTAGTTGTTGAATTTTGAGACAATATAAATTTGGATAGGCCTAAAAACAAAGGAAATTTTGCCTGATTTTCCTAGAATTCTAGGAAGGCTTGCTTTGGGATCCCCCCTCCCCCCCTTAGCGCAGGTCATGATCTTAAACTGGATCGTGACAAAGTTGGTATCAGAGCTTTAGGTTATTCCTATGACTATGGAGCACACATTGGTAGTAGAATCTCAATTATAGTTATGTAGCTGGTCATTTCTATAATCGTGATTCTGTAAAGACGTGATAGGATATGCCTTGTCTTTCTTTCCTATTCCTTCGTGTGTGTGTTACTTATAGGGTCAATCAGATGAATCTAATATTGCTATCTATTTATTAGACATACTGAACTTAGTCATCCTAATAAAAATATTTCACAGTTTGAAGGCAACAAGGGTCTATCTGTTCCAATAAGGAGAACATCAAAAAAAAAAAAGTTGAAAAAGCGAAGAAAGAGATTGTTATATCACAATAAGAGATTTTATGCACCTAATCGACATGTAATCTAGGTCCTTTCGGGAAGAGCGTTACTTTGTATTTAGCAACAGGAAAGTGATACAATTAAGACACTTATCTTCTCGCACCGAGTCAAAGATAATAATAGGCATAATGTATAGAGTCAAGCGGCAAATTATGACCCAAAAAAAAGAAGCATAATTGTGATTTGACAAAAGAAGGGGGGGTCCTTGAGAGATTTCTAAAATAAAACCTCATAGGTCTGTAGACTCTAACAACTCAAAGATCCTTAAAGGTTCTTGATAAATATTCCTAGGTGAAATCCTCAAAGCTTTACGAGTTTTAGCATATCCCAATAAAGGTACGATGGGTTTGGGCAGTGTACAGGGAACAAAAAAATAACAAATTACGTGATTCGATATAATACTTCTCAAAATACTAGTAGGAGAACACCAAGAGTTTGAAGTGATTCACTAAGTTTTTTATGAGTTATTTCTTTCTTGACAGATGAAAATAGGTAACATAAGGAGTTTAAGAAATTTGTTCAAATGATAGATTGAACTGAAATATAACCCCGGAATTTTTTTCCCATAGGCTACATGTGCCTGTTATTATTTTCTACCTAAGTATTTTTAGATCTAGAGGTTTGTTGGACGGTCGGTTAGCCCTTAAACAACCCTACAGATGAAGACCTTAATCTACTTGAGGGTAGTGGACACTACTAAAAGATCTGAATTATGCAAAGGCGATAAGCGGCTAACAAAGTCATTAGAGAAGGCCAAAACTAAGAAATTTTTTCTATGAGAGTTGTAGTACTGTCAAAGATTTGGAAATTATGAATGCTTAAGCCACTACTCAATACTTGCACTGGTTGCTACTATCAAGTTTGTTTGTTTTTTTTTTGAAAAAAGAGAGGAAATATTTGGATATGTATACAAAGGTTGTCATGTTAGAAATTGAGAAAAGAGAGTAATATAACTAATCAGATTGTACTTAGATGGTTAAATTGCTATGTAACTGTGCATGAATAGGTTATTTTCCTTTTAGAGTACTCTCAATTGTCTCAAAAAGATAGTTGTCTGGGAAAAACTAATGAACCTATCCTTTTCAAAAGAAGAAGAGAAAGGGAGTTACAAGAATGAAGAATATTTTATTTTACTGTAATGACTTAGCGATCAGCGAAAGAAATTCATATGCTTCATATACATAATAAAAGAAATAGTATCCTATCTAGTCTATGGTAAGACATGCAATAGTTCATACACTTAGATGGAAAATTACTCATTAGTGCGAGAAGTAGACTATGTATATCCTATGAAATTTCTTTTTCACGACTATCGCCTATGTAAGACGTGAATTTTGGTAATGATTAACACCTAACACCTATCCCATATCGCAACCTTCATATCATATGGTACCACCAGAGTTGAGAGAGATAAGAAATAATTTGCGAACCTACCAAAAAAAAAACCTTATAGAAGCCGAATTACTCACAAATAGATTCATAGAAAATGGGTGGGCATGTACTTGAGAGCATATATTGACTAATAATAGTTCAACAATGCAACAATATGCAATAAGTAGCCATTGACTTGTATAATGACCTATTGGATAGGGTTATAGAGTCACCTAATTATCAAATATTGATATTTGGATTGATTATTGTAAGCTTGAAATCAGAGGAAAATGTTTAAAATTATTTTTCAAAACTCGACAAGTGCATTAAAAGGTTCTTTGTGATATCTTTTGGACTTACATATGCTCCAACTGCTATCAAGACATTGCTTGAAAGTATTGTACCGAGGTTTTTGGTTGTATTCGAGTGTATTCTCATAGATAGAACGAAAATAAAAGAAAGATTGTCTCAATACTTGGGTTCAAACACTACAAGAATTCACTCTTCTTGAGCTTGGTGGTCTTCAATAAATGTTTGCTAAAGAGTGTATTTTTAGAGCAGCAGTGTGACAGATCAAGTAGCAAAGTGGAAAAAAGAATATTTAGAAATGGCAAAATTCGAGTAGAGCTTACAGAATCGCAAGATCTATTGACCACCACATTAGTGTTAGTGCTACTAGTAGGTCTTGGAGTATTCATGGAACCTTATGATGCTTTTAAGAGTAGGATCGGGATATATTTCATATAGAATGGTTGTATAATAGCTTATGTTATGAGAAAGCTACACTAGTAGGAGTAGAACTATCTCACCCATAGAATAGTCTCAATGGTGTTTGCTGTAAGAGATTTAGATACAGTATTTGTACAATGAAATCAATTATAGCTTGATATTTAAGTTCTAGCAGAAAGGCTTGATTATTCAATTTACACCATTGGAGAAAACTACTCAATGACTGTAAAAGAAAAAGAGAGAGAGAGAGAGAGACTAATGTATTGGGAAGCAAATCTATAGGCTATTTGACATACAACTCTTACAAATAGACTTTTGAATTAAGATATGCACTCACTTGAGGATATAGGTATCAAATTAGTCTGAGAAAACTCACGGACATGATTTGGCTTATGTTAGCCCAAGTCTTTATTGGAAGAAACGCATTGAGGCCACCTAATGCGAGGATGAGAAATTGTGTGGATCTAGCGAGTAAAGACACATATGTGAGTATTTATAATTATGTCGTTTTTGAACGAAGTGACTTGTTATGATAGTTAATTATATATGGTGTGAGAGGTCATTCTTGAGTAAGATATAACTCTAAATATATTGTAGATCTTGGAGCCACTAAGACGTATCATTAACTGAAGCTATTGCTGAGGTGGAAATATATAAGAAAAGATATTACTAACTTTACTTCTAGTTGGTTGGGCTGTGAACATGTTAAAGATGAGTATAAGCAACCTATATGACTACTACTGTGGTTTGAGATCTGAGAATGGAAACGGGAAAGAGTACTATTGAATTTATGACCAAGCTGTCATGAATCCTTAGAAGTTATGATCCTGTGTGGGTAATCATAAATCAACATACAAAGAGAGTACACTCATTACCATTTAAAATTAGCTAAAAAAATGAAGAAATATTTGTAGGAATATACATGAAGAAATTATTTGAGTCTGCGAGTTCCAATGCCTTAAATATCTAATAGAGCATCACTTTTGTTTCATGCTTTTGAAAAGATTTCTAAGAACATTGGGTATATAGATAGAATATTGAATCTAACAGACGGATATTTGAACGTACCATACAAATCTTAGAGGATATTTAAGAGCTTGTATTCTAGATTTTAAATGCAGCCGGGATGCTTACTTACCAATCTTTAGGTACTCCCTACCTTTATCAGCTAAGTTAATATATGGCCGCCTTTCTATGAAATTTGCCTACTACAGATCATTCAATCACACTTCTGAAGGGCTCTATATGAAGTTTTGTATGCTAGGTAATCTCATTTTCCCACTAAATGATTCGAAGTTGATGAGGATAATGTATTGAAATTTGGGGCCTAAACTTGATCCTAGAAGCTAGGGACAAGGTCCAATTAAGAGACCAAAAAAACAAGTTGAGCACGGTGCAAGTAGGTAAAAGTCTTACTTATGCATGTAAGATGAAAGGGTCTGGAGTACATAGTTGAAGATCAATCTTTCTAGGAGTCCCTTCATAAAAGGCGCGAAGAGAAAAAAAAATAGAAACTGAACTCGACATTTTAGGATCTGTATAAGATTTCTTGACCAGGTGAGAGCGGTATGGAATTGTTTGGCACCTTCTTAGGAAATGTATTTCACACGTCCAAGTTTGCATATCTACGAAGAAAAGGTATATCAGACACCTCTTATGTGCTTAAAACAATGACTATACAGATCGATGAGAACTTAACGTATGAAGAAAAACTAATAACTATATTGATAGACGAGTAAGAAGGATACAGTCAAAAGAACTTATGTTCGCAAAGGTTTTGCAGAGAAATTACACCATTGAAGAAGCTACTTGGGAGTTAGAAAATAACATAGGATTCAAGTACCATCACTTGCTCTAGCTTTGATCTACACAATTTTAAATTCGGGGACCGAATTTCTTAAGATGGGGAGAATGTAATACTCATAAATCATTAAGAGCATAATGGTCCTTTTATCAATTATTAAAAAAAAAGAGAAAGAAGAGTTAAAGTAGGAAAATAATAGAGGCAGGAACCCTTTTCTATGTGAATAAGGGCACCAAGCCCTTTTCCCCTTTAGTGTCCTCTTTTGTTTTCCAAAACAACAACAATGAAACCTCAGTTTCTCTCTCGCGCACGAAGGAGTAAAGAAAAAAAATTGTTGATCTTTGATTATTGTTTCTTTAAGAGAAAAGTGGAATAGGAAGGTAAATTTCTGAATTTAATTTCTAAATTCTTCATGGCTGTAGAATAGAGATTAAGAGTTTAACAAATATTGGATTAGAAAAATAGAGAAAATTGCTAGATTTCATGAATAGAAAGAGAGTGCATAATTCTTGAATTGTAAACTCTAATAGTTTAATATATACGATATAATAAAGAAAAAGTATATGGGTACTATATTATGTTGGTCTATTACAAGGTGACATTAATCGAAAAAGGTCATTTTTGTGAAATCAAAGTACTGGGTAGGCATTTGGACTACTTTGGAGCCTTTTCTCGAAAGGTTGAGGGTTGGGTATTTAAAGTATGAGTTAGCCTAAACGAGGATGTTAATAGACGATCAATATGATGTGGCTATAGATTCATTGGAAGAGGCCTTACAAATGTGCTTGAGGTGACAAGTTTTGGTATTCCGACACAAGTACTGTGAGTAGTAATCTTAACCCCAATTTGTGTTTTATAAGTTTACATGATTTATATAGTGAATTACTATTGAATGACTTGAATCTGGATATGGGACAAGTTCTTTTACTTTATATGATACCAAAATAGTTATTTGTATTTTATAAGACAAGTATATCGAACTTGAGATGATTACTCTTATTGAAAGGATTTGACGTTACTTGAGATATAAGTATTTTTACATGTTTTTATTCATTAAGTTTTGAAATGATATGATTACAAGATTTACATGGCTTGTACTGCTTTGGAAAAGCTTATATGGTTTATAAAGAAAATTTTTAATGAGAGTAGACTTGATGAATTCCATAACTAACGGCGGGTTCGTTAGACCTGGTGCACCTTGTATTTATCGATTACTAATTGAGCTTTCGCTAGTGGGAAGGTAGAACTACCATACTGTTACCGATGTCCCTCGAGTAGGCATTTACCGATATGAAAGTTACAGTTATCGTCTATTCTGTTAAGAAGATAGATATTCCGATCACCGATTATCGATTACATGATTCATTCTTGGAAACCTCCCAAATATGTATAAGATTTGATATTAAAATGTTTTATGTATTGTAATGATACAAAAAAAAAAAAAAAAAGAGATTCATGCTGCATTTTTTTAATTAACCATTTGGAGAAGTGCTATAAGCACTTATAAGTGCTGCCAGCAATTCTTATCTTTTCAGAAGTG